>JADBJO010007996.1:58399-103013 GCA_016801955.1 Conus betulinus
ACACACACACACACACACACACACACACACACACACGTACGTGTACACACACACACACACACACACACACACACACACACACACACACACACACACGTGTACACACACGAACACACACACACACACACACACACACACACACACACACACACACGCACGCACGCACGCACGCACACACACACACACACACACACACACACACACACACACACACACACACACACACACACACACACACACACACACACACACACACACACACACACACACCACGAAGATAATTGGACATTTATTTCTTTAGTTTCAAAATGGAGTGACTGATGGCGGAGAACGAAGCAAAATCTAGAAAGAAAGGGGGTTAGTTACCGCCAAGAACATTGACAAACAAAGTACAGGACAAGACACGATGCATTTCGACCTCTTGGGTCTTCTTTAGGCAAAAAAAAAATCACATTTAACATTTAGGACAGTACAAACAAAGAACGAAGAGTGACTTTCTTTCTGGCGGTCATTCTTCCTACCACATGGACAACAGGTAAGTCTCTTCGTTCTTTGTTTGTACTGTCCTAAATGTTAAATGTGATCTGTTTTTTTTTTTGCCTGAAGAAGACCCAAGAGGTCGAAATGCATCGTGTCCTGTCCTGTGCTTTGTCAATGTCCTTGGCGGTAACTAACCCCTCTTTTTCTAAATTATTTCTTAAATTACCAGTTATATTGAGTATAAAACCGTCCATGAGATGAGTAGAATACTGCATGGCAAAGCCATCACAACACAGACACTAGCAGATTAACACTTAACGGCCAGCCCAAAGAAGCAATTGTAAAAAAACCAACATCAAAGAATGTTATGTATGGCACAAGTAAGCATATGGCAAGCATGAGCATAGGAAAACCCTATATGAACAGATTTCAGACTTTACCATACACACTTCTGCCCTATATAGAAAACATCACAACGACAGCATCAACGACGACAACAAAATCAAATTACATGCTGTTTATATTGCAGTTAAGCGTAACAGCATGAACACCATTTTCAAAAGCATCTTTGAAGTATTCTAAAAACTTTTTCTTAATCGATTACCATATGTTTTAAAAGGTCGTGTGTGTGTGTGTGTGTGTGTGTGTGTGTGTGTGTGTGTGTGTGTGTGTGTGTGTGTGTGCATATTCAATCCCATCCTCTATTTTCTAAATGTGTCCTTAAACTGCACAAAAAGAAACTGTGACATTATGAAAGATATGTCTGTGCATATTTGGAAGACTTATATTAGAACATTATATTTACATTTTCTCTCTGAGCTGTAAAGTTTACAGCGCCACACACGCATTTCGCTGTTCCGCTGATAGCCCCGTCTTTGAAGTCTTTCTCCTTCATGTAAATTAACATGCCCTGACAAAATCATTCATTCTGCAGCTAAACTTAGATTCCCTCCCTTCTAATCTTCACAGAATCGCCATGTTAACAGCATAGTGTTAGTGTTAGTGTAACAAGGAAAGAATCCACCGCACCAGGGGAAAGAACCCAGCTGAATGAAATGGTATCATACATTAGAGGTAAAATATCCCCTGTTTATAGCTAACTTCTAACGGGCCATCCACTGCATTTGTGACAGGAGTGTAAACCATTCCACTGCTGCTTGCTCCATGCTGCTAATAAAGGGGAGAGTGGGGTCAGAGGAGGTCTAGAACGACCACCACCACCCTTCCCCTCACGTTTCCAGCAATTTTGAAACTGAAGAACTTGAAGATACCTTCATACCACTCCAGAACAAAAAGTAAAACAAAACTTGAAAGGGCCGTGCCATCAGGAAAATCTTGTGGAAAATAAGTGGATTCTGAACTATCTAACCCCCTTCCGTCTCAAATACATCTACCTCCTCTTCAGATCCACTCCCCTACCTCCTCCCCTTCCCTCTAAAGTAACGTTTTGGTGTGTTTACTTCTTTTGCTAAACACAGAAAAAGTTCTCCCCATACATCCCACAACCCCTCTTCTTTTTAATGTCTTTTAAACTGGAATTGGGAGGGGGGGGGGGGGGGGGGCAAAAGTTACTTCTATCAAGTTTTAAGAGCAAATCTATGTAAACAAATATGAATTAACATTCAGACATCACTAATTGCAGTTTAAAAATAAAGCATAAACATCAAAGAAGAAGACACCGCATTCAGACATTGTCTGAGTATTAACCATACACCCCTTCCATAACTAAAAGTTACTTTCCTTTTTGTACCCCTTCCATAAATGGAAATTAATTTCTCTTTTGGATCCCTTCCATAATCAAAATTGTTTTTCCTTTTTGAACTTACTTTTCCTATTTTTCATTATTCCCTCCCCTCCCCCTAGCATTGCCTCGATGCTGAACTCAATATTTGATGAGTTTCGGATACTGGCTTTATGACAAGTGTTGCTGAATCTAATGAAGAGTCGCCTAAATGTGTGTGTGTGTGTGTGTGTGTGTGTGTGTGTGTGTGTGTGTGTGTGTGTGTGTGACTTTTTGTTTTGTTTTGCTTTGCCTTATTTTGCTTTGTTTTGATTTGTATTGATGTTCTGGAAGGGGAAAGAGTGGTTCGTTAATGACACCAAAAGTTGCACTGCGCCTCACTGTTTTTTCCCGTCACATATCTGATTAATTTTTCTTTCATGCAGTGACTGTTCTTTGTTTTCAAAATGTTGTTGGGAGTTGGGTTTTCAAAGCATATTCTCCATTTAGTTCTTTAATTAGCAGAAGAAGATTTCAGAAATTATTTCAGAAGAAGCTGAGAGTGGTTGTATGTAAGGGATAGGCGCCATGGGAAACATGCCACTGAGGGGACCTGGAAGATAACAGTAAAAAAAATTCCAATCCAACATCCAGTGTGTTTGTATTTGTATGTGAGCAAACGATTCAGGCAATCAGGATCACACACATGCAGTTCTTGTGGTGAATGCACAGCTGCCAACCCTCCCGAATTTTTATGGAATTTCCCTAATTAAATAAAGACTGTGACGGATAAATTAATCAGGAAAACTGTAACAGACTGCTGAAAGAACACAGAGAGCAAATGTAACGCTTACGAAAAAGACGAGCAATTTTTCGTCAACTTATGCATCCTTTTCTGAAGTCACACACACACACACACACACACACACACACACACACACACACACACACACACACACACGTGTCGGCATACAAATGCGCAAAACAATATCCCATTTGATCTAACCAGTAACTGTGTGATGAGTCATTGGGGGGGGGGGGGGGGGCATACTGAAGAACAGTTCACCAGGTTCACCCAGCTCTGTCAGTTGTGTACCAAGGCCTGGGTTTCTTGCAAATGTTTTCCCTGTTCACTCTGCATAATTGTCTGCCCGTAGTTTTTCCACGGTCGTCACCTCCATCCCCCTTCTTTAACACTTCCCTGGATGGTTGTTCTGGCATTGGATCTTATTCCATGGCCATGTCAACATAGTTTTTCGTTTCCTTACTGATGTCAGTAGATCTTCGCACGGTTTTACATGATGGTTTGATGCAATTGTTGATTGGTGACATGAACATAGTGTATGCTGATATTCCTGCCATATTTTGGTAATGTTGCATTCATTCAACAAGCTTCGCGAGTTCGTCTTCACTGCCTGTCAGACCATCGATGTTATCAAAGCAAAAGTTTGTGATGGTTCTTCCTCCAGAGCTGACTATGCTGACATGGTGTGCTCCACAAACTTGTCGAAAGATGAGGGAGAAAGGAGGCGGCCCTGGTGAACTCTAACCGACGTATGGAAACATTCTCCAGCTGCGCCCTGTATGAGCACCCCACTGGTTACTTTGGAGTAGAGTTGATGGAGGGTATTGAAAAGCTTTTGCCCAAAGTTATATTTCTTCATTGTGGCCCATAATGCCTCCCGCCAGACTCTGTTGAGTGCTTTCTTGAAGTCTGTGAAGACGTGGTAGAACCCCCTCTGGTGCTGGAGATTTTTTTTCTCAAATGATACGAAAGTTGAACTGCTTGGTGGTACTTCTGCCTTTGCAGAATCAGGCTGTTCTTCAGCAATAATGGGATCTGCTTACGTTTAAAACCTATGCAGATTTTTTTTTTGCTGGCATAGCTAGTCAAGTTTATTGTACAGTAGTCTTGCCAGTTACAGAACAGTAGTTTTGGCAGTCCCGTACACATACATAAAAACAAAACAAAACTTAAAAAAAAAAGAAAGAAAGAAAAAAAAAAAAACCAACAAGAAGTAACTTTAGATGAAAAAAAAAAAAACAGCCACCCAGTTCATGCAATAATCTGAACGTATTTCAAATTCCTGTTTACACCAAATATTCTGTATGAATAGATAATGGATGGAAAACAGACTAGAGGATAACTGAATGAAGCAACATATTCGCTAGAGTTGCATGTACATTGTGTGCGGAGGCATCTGTACCCTCAAATGTTGCTTGAAGAGCTCCCACCTTAATGCTGATCATCTGGTTTCTGGCACATGCAGAGCGCGAACATACCCGGCTTGTCTTCCATGGAGTTGATCAAATCGAGCACACGGAACCCTGCCTTCTCCACCAGCTCATGTGCTTTCTGCTTTCCCCAGCAAGCTCCCAGAGCTTGGGAATCTTCCTTCTGATAGCTCTCTGGAATACACAGGAACGTGCTCTGCGCATACAGCGCAGCTGCTGTGGGATTTCCTACGTTTTCTGACAGGTAACTGGACATAAACATGTCCACCATGGAAAAATGCCCGCCTGGCTTGAGCACTTTCTTGATCCCTTCAAGGCCTTGCAGGGGGTAAGGAAGGTCGTGGATGACACCACAGGTGAACACACCAATCAAAACTGTCATGAAGGCCCTCAGGGATCTGAAAGATGTCAAGGACCTGGAAACTGACGTTAGGGAGGTTCTGCTTCTTCACAGTGTTCCTAGCTCGATCGAGACCATGAGGCGTCACATCCGTCAACAGGAACTGAGTCTTGGGAAACATGGCAGCCAGATGGCAGCAAACATTGGCAGATCCACAGCCGACTTCCAGAGCTCGGACTCCCTTCTCTGTAAGGATAAAAAGGTCACCATGCATCAGTCACTTTTCACTACACTTGTTTCCACATATGAAAAAGTTGTTCATTACACATGGATTCAAGTTCATGTTGGTTACAGCTCAGCTAACTGCAAAAGCACATTTAAGTATCTGCTTAACATTAGAGATGTTTACAAAATGAATGTGACGGAGTAAACACAAGTATAATTATTAGTAGTCTCTGTAGCTGAAGACCATGGCTGTTGGCACCCTGCAGTTATGGAGTCAGTGGCTGCTAACTAGCTCTGAAAGCTATGTTAATTACAGTCTTTTCTATGACTGTTGAGAACATCGCCAACACCCCTCCCTTCTGTTATCACACACTCCTCCCTCTAAAAGAAAAAACAAACTGAAGGAAGTGCCTTAACGTTTTCCAAGAGCACATAAAAGTTTTGCTTTCTGTCAGATTTGTAGCATCTCGTGCCACTTTGCGGTCGGTTCTGGATATAATTCTGGTTACCGTGGATGGAAACGAAACTGCAATGTAATGTGCCACACACACTGTTCAGATCATTCTAAAATCAACCTAAATGCACTTTCAATATTGAATGTTAACATCATTATCTTTTGTCAAAGCTCTGAAAAAAAGTTTCTGATGAATTTTCTTTAACGCAATTTTTTGGGTTAAAGTTGAAAGGCACATGATGGCATAAAAGCTGGCAGACAGCCTTGAATGAAAAAGAAATCATAATCTACTTACGTGAATTTGATGCTGAGACACTTGCACCTCTGACCTTGGTGAAATGTACACAAAGCATACTCTAACTGACAGTAGTCCTAAACTTTAATACTGTAAAAATCGACACGCTGAGGTCCTGACACCCTTGTTCCATACTAAATCCAAACACTGTAATTTTGATTAACTGTAAAACTTGATAAATTTCTTGTAATTGCTGATACCTGTCGGATCCTCGCGTCCAAACAGGCACATAAAAGACCATAACCTCACTTTGAGAACAAACCTTTTCCATCTTGACAAAAACCTCAGAGACCAAACTGAACAAAATCACCAGATCCACCTAAATCACCAGTACCTTTCTCTGCTCAAACCAAACTGCAAACTGTGTCCTCTCACTAAGCCAGGCATCAGGCTATATGGCCCCAAAGGCTCGTACAAATTAAAATAACATTCTCCAGTCAGAGCCACAATATTGTGCATACTATCCACTGAGAACTGTGTGGCAAGATCTTTACACTTGACGCACCCTTTTCTGAACACGAGGCCTGCACCTGCCGTTATCGACCTAAACCAGTCACTCTATGCTTCAACCATTCTTACACAACATCAATTACGTCAAAGTCCCGATGCTTTAGCAATCACAGAGTGACAGCACCATACAGGAATCCTATCTTACTGCCAGACTCTCCAGAGACTATCAATCTATTCTTTACTTATCTCATCACTCTCATTTATTCTTCTGATTTTCTTTCAAACACATTTACTTCAAACACAGGGGTACAGAATAGCTCAGTTGGTAGAGCGCCGGACTCGTGATCCTGGGGCTGCAGGTTCGAATTTCGGTACAGGGGGGATTTTTCCCTCGGAGTTAACATTGGTTCTGACTCCATTCCCCACACAGTCCTTCGAATGAGACTATAAACCGAGCTTCCGTGTGTGAACGTACGCATAACATCTTGACCACCATAACATCTCAGCACCAACTTCCGGAAGAGAAGGCCAGTTTGGCCGCTGGTATGGATGACACAGTACACATAGCATGCACCTTCCCCGAAGATGGAGTATGGCTGCCTTAATGGCGGAACAAAAAAAAAATGGTCATACACACAAAACTCCACTACCTGTCTATACAGCTAGTGTCCGCAGGAATATCAGCCTGCGTACGCAGGAAGAAAGAAAAGACTTCAAACACATAGCTTTTCCCCCTCTTTTTCCTGTTTCAATAGTATTCTTAGCTTTTCACTCGCTTATCAGTTTCACTCCTTTCCATCAATCTATCATCATCATCATCATCATCATCATCATCATTATAATCATTATAGATATTATTGTCATGTTAATCTTAGTAGTAGTAGTAGTAGTAGTAGTAGTAGTAGTAGTAGTAGTAGTAGTAGTAGTAAAATGATGATGATGATAAAATCTACTATTCATTCTTATGATGAATGTTATCATTATCATTATTAACAGTACCTATATGGCACCTATCCACGATCAGACAGCTCTAAGCACTTTACAATCCACTCTTTCGTTTACACAATGCTCTGCCTACCCGGGTAGAGCCGACTGAAGAGCTGTCTGATAGGCGCTACATTCTGTCGTTTCCCGTGTCATTCATCTGAATCTCAGTCACTCAGTTTTTCTTTCGTTCTTTGATTCTTTCGATGCCTGCTGTGCGTTCACGTGCCATCCATACCAACGACTAAATTTGACCTTCTCTTCCGAAAGTTGTGATGGGGATTTTATTATGTTCAAGAGGCTATGCATGCGTTTACATACAGAACTTCGATTTATTTTCTCATCTGAAGGACTTTTGGAAAATGGAGTCAGAACTGATGTTAGCTCCACAGGGAGAATTCCCCTCTACCGAAACGGCCCATTGGGGATTCGAACCAGCAACCCCAGGATCGCCAGAATCTGCAGCGCTCTACCAACTGAACTATTCCTTTCGTCTTTTCTAAATTGTTGTTCATTTGTATATTTCGTAGCTTTTATATTACTATCTTTCCTATCTTCATTATCATGATTATCATCATTATTATTTTCTTAAATTAATATTATCAGTATTATTAGTAGAAGTAGAATAACTACCTAAAGATTTCTGAGATTTGATGTTACTATCTCTCCCATTTTCTACATCACTACTATCATTGTTGTGAATGTCATCATTATTTTCAATTATTATTATTGTTTATTATTATCTTTATTATTATTATCATTATTATCATCATCGTCATCATCATTATTATTATTAATACTATCATTATCACCATCATTATCATCATCATCATTATTATGACTACTATTATTGATATTGTTGTTGTTCTAGCTATTCATCTAATTACTGTTTCTTTTCTTTCTCCCCCCCACCCCCTCTTTTTTATTATTAATATTATCATTATCATTATTATCATTATCATTATTAATGTTATTATTATCATCATTTTTATTATCATTATTGTTATTATTATAAATTTTATTATTACTGTACAATTAAAATGCTAGTATTTTTTCACTTTTTTCTCAAAAAATTGTCATTATCATTTTAATCTGTATCTTCCGCCCCCCTGCCTCTTCCCCTATCTCTTCACTTAGATTCCGTAGTTTTAATTTTTCAGCCACAATGCAGTTTCCGCCCAGAGAGATTAGTGACTATCAGTTCATCCTTTACTTCCATTCTTTGAATATTGTCTGTCCTGCCTGAAGAAGACCCCAATAAATCGAATTGCCTCGTGTATGTTTTGTCATCTGTTTGTTCGTTAGTTTGGCAGCTCAGTAATTAAAATTTGTGCTCTTATGTTGCTAGAAGTTTGATGTACTGCATGCAAAACTGTATTGTTTACGCTTGAACCGATGAACTTGATAAGTGCGCCTGTGTCGGGGTGTGTGTGTGTGTGTGTGTGTGTGTGTGTGTGTGAACACATGTCAGTGCGAGTGTTTGAGTGTGTGTTGAGCGCAATGAGTTGACCCCAAGAATTGCGCCATATAAAATCCATACATTATTATTATTATTATTATTATCATTATTCCTATTACAGTACGATTTTGATACTTTTCATGAATTTTGAGCGTTAGAAGTATTTTGCGTGTGTGTGTGTGTGTGTGTGTGTGTGTGTGTGTGTGTGTGTGTGTGTGTTGGTAGGACTGCAACTGCTCAGTTGGTAAAGCGTTGGACTTGTGGTCCTGATGATCTTCGGGTTGTTATTTCGAATCTCTGTCGGGATGTTTTGGTTCAGGGAGGTTTCTTCTTTGGAGTTAACTTTGATTCTGACTCATTTTTCAAAAGCACCCTTGAAATAGACTATAAATCTAGGCTATGTGTGAACGCACGTTTAACATCTTGCACACATATGAAATCCGACCACAAACATTCGGAGGGTAAGGTTAGTTTGGCCATTGGTATGGATGACACATAAACTGTACACATAGCACGCACGCTATGTGGAAAAACAAAACATTGAGAGAAAAACCGAGTGATTGGCATCTTTGTTTATCGGTTTTTCTTCTTCCTCTGTTTCTTGCTGGCCAAATTTTCTCGTGTCCATTTTTTAAAATGCTTTCCATTGAATTTGGGCAAAATACTAAAGAAAAACATTTAGAATTTACACTGACCACTACAGCTAAGAAAATTTTCTCAAGCGTAACATTTACAATCGAAAACATGCTTCCTGGAAAGTCTAAACAGTATGATATAGTACATAATCAATACAGAACTGTAAGCCCTCTACAACTGTAATGTTCATGATTTGGGGAAGCAGTTGTACCATTCTCTTTCACAGTATACCAGGAATATATCTCTAATTCATTTACACCAATAGAATTTTGCAGACACAATATACCAAGCACATAACTATAATACATTAATACTAACAGAATACATACCAGGGACATATCAATAATACATTAGTATTAACAGAATCTTACAGATACAATATACCAAGAACATATCTATAATACATTAGTACTTACAGAATTGTACACACACAGTATATGTTCCAATATGCTAGTAGTAGCAGAATTTCACCAGGAACATATCTATTACATATGTTAGTACAACACAATTTTGCAAAGTTCGAACCCTCTTCTGTTATAATAATGCTCACTCAGCTGTTCCTCCAGTCCTGGAGTTTTCAGAATGGCTGTTGCAAGGTGATTCTTTGCGAAGTCATTGAAGTGGCCCAGACTTATGAATGTATCCTCATCATACATCGAACCTGCAATCAGCCATCATGATAAGACATGCAAAGTTATCTGATATCGTTTTGAGCTGTGTTACACTGTTGGTAGCATACCTATTATTTAGATGATGGTACTTTTACTGCTTTATAGTTATCTTTACAGTAGAAACCTTCATGTATGATATATGTTGATCGGTAAGCACATTTTACGAAATACCTAATCTTGTGTTACTGTGAACGGCCAAGTTTCAATTGAAGTTCAAAGAGGTTGTCAATAAGGAGAACCTCTCTCCCTATATCTGATTATACCTTTAGTCGAAGCATTTGCCTTTATGATAAGGGAAAATGAAAATATTGAAGAGATTAAAATCAATGAAAGTGAACAAAAGCTGTTTCAGTATGCTCATAAAACAGAATTCTTATTTGCAAGGGATCGCAAACTGTTTGAAACTTGCATTGATGTACTTTGGAAATTTGATAGTGCCTCATGTCTCCACAGGAATTTGACTAAAACGAAAGCAAATTGGTTAGAGAGCAGAAACAGATAGTGAAATTCGTTACACGGAAATGTTCAAAATGGATTGGAATCCGCCAAAATTTCGATATATGGGCATATGATTCACAAAAATTATCTTTTTAAAAAATGTGTAGATATGAATTATCTTGAATGATTGCAAGCTTCAAATTTTTTTTTTTCATATATGGGTGAAATCTGTTATCCTCTCAAAGCTGATTCAATTTTTGTTGCTTCTACCAAATTCACCTGATTTTTTGTATGCAAACAAATTGTTTTAAGTTTGTTTATGATTAAAAAAGTCATATAAAATCAATGTAAAAAAAAACTGTGCATAAAATGTTAAAAAGGTTGGTAATGGGCTTCCGGAGCTAAAAACCTTTGTTGCATGAATAAAATTATTTGGATTCGTAGAGGGCAGCAGAAAGATCAAATCATAAAGAGAAGGACTTTCCCCTTCGAAATTTTCCTATGGGGCGTCTTATTAGTCAATGTGGCCTAGAAATTGTCTTGAAGTCTACAAAATATAACCAGTTCTGGGCTGATGTTTTTGAAGCATATAAAAAAGTTTAGCCAAACGTCTCGCTGAACAATGATGTTATGATAAACATTTTCAAGCTAGGGAAACACAGTCGTCATTCCCATGCTTGAAAACAAAGCTCTTTACCATCTTGGACAATTTTTCATAATAATGGACCGAAATTTCAATGAAAAATAAGATGTCAATGTTGATTCGCTCACCTTTGCAGAATATAAACTTGTCATAACTGATTTTACAAAGAAGTGTGCTTTCAGTGTAAAAGATAACAAATGTATCAGTTCTTTGCTCTTTTTGTTTGAAAATTGTTTGCCACGCACAGAGGTTCTGAACGATATTCTATTATTTGGATTGAAAATAACATATGACCTCGATTCTGCAACAAATGGGATTTGAAACTGTCACAAAATCATGGCTAGAAATCATGTTTTTTTCTGCACACACAAGTTAACAAATGTTAACCTAAAATGGTTCCAGTTGAGAATATTACACAGATGTTTTGATATAAATGTTGTTTTAAAAGGAACAGGGATTGTAAACAACAACAAATGTAGCTTTTTTATTTACATAAAGACAATATTGACCACCTGTTATGGAAACGCACGTATAATCAAAATTTATGGGGTGTGTTTTCTGACTTCATAAGAGAATATGTAAAACTCCCATAATATAAGCTAGACAGATCACTCATACTTCTTGGTCTTGATTTGACAATAGTAACTGATTGTAGTTTTTATTTTATTCTAATTTTAGCAAAGTATTATCTGTGTAAATGCTAACCAGATGGCAGCCTTCCACAAGCTGCGGTTTTCTTGAAAGTTTCGAACTTACAAAATTGAAAAATGTTATTCTCAATTAGATTTCAATAATGCCGATATAGTGCCAGAACCATAGTGGCATAAAAACCATTATTTTGTCATAACTGATTATTTCATGTAACCTGTAGCACGTTACAGCAATGGGTGCAAATACAAACACAGTGGGATGCACATGGTACTGTTATACTAAGATGGATGACTATCTTGCCCAACACTTTTGATCATTATGCATGAAATTCTTCATGTGGTGCTGTGTACATTTGTGGGGTTTTTTTTTTCAGTCACAAAGGAGTGTATGATATTCACAAATCGTATATTCCAAAGCAATCAAACACTAAACCCACTCCATCTGTATGTCTGTCAATAGTGTGATTGTGTAGGTATACTCTCTCTCTCTGTGTCTCTCTCTGTCTCTGTCTCTGTCTCTCTCTCTCTCTCTCTCTCTCTCTCTTCTCTCTCTCTCTCTCTCTCTCTCAAACATATCGAATGCTGTTAGAATTAGATGACAGAGATGAGAAAAAACTGGGTGACTAATGTGAAGGTGAAACTGTATGAATATCGTTTCTGATTTATATGGATGAACCCAGGTGTTTTAATATGAATGTTTTTATCCAGTTCTCCGAGAAAGACTAGATGATTGCAGTTAGCAAACTTGGTATTCGCATGCACAGAGCACTGACAGATTTGAATTATATAGAACGTGTAATAATTTACGATGTTTACCTGTCTATATATAACAACGAAAATGTACAATCAACTAAAACGTATCATGACTAAGCTTAGATTTGGTGTCTCGGTCTCTTTACGCACTACTTTCGCTACAGACAGTCATGTAGTTAAAATTTGATCTGTCCATTATGTCGAAATGCAGAAGAGGATGAAGTTCATTTTTGTTTTGGCTTGTGTCCAGTATTAAACGAACTTTGAGAGAAATCCCTCTCACGAAAGTATCTTAATAATCCTTGCCTTTTTAAGCTAACCTTGTTAATGTCATCAACAAATGAAAACATAGCTAAACAGTTAGCTATATAAAGCATTCCAGAAGCCAGATATGCATGTAACATGCAGAGTACCATGATCAGTTTTGTGACATGATTTATAATGTATATCCCAGTTCTAATGGCTATGGTCTATATGAATAAAACATTTTGAGTCTTGACTCTCTCTCTCTCTTTCTCTCTCTCTCTCTCTCTCTCTCTCTCTCTCTCTCTCTCTCTCTCTCTCTCTCTCTCTCTCTCTCTCAAAGAAATTTAGTAAAAAGAGATGGTGCAGCTGCTGACAATCTTACACATACATAATGCACACACAATTCTTTTGACAAAGACTAGTTGTTTAGATCCACTGACATGAAAGTTTAGAAGTTCTAAAAGCTGAGAAATGGTTTGAAAACTTACAAATATTACATACATTTCTGAAGTAAGTGAGAGAGAGAGAGAGAGAGAGAGAGAGAGAGAGAGAGAGATAGGAGCGAGCGAGCGAGAGAGAGAGAGAGAGAGAGAGAGAGTGTGTGTGTGTGTGTGTGTGTGTGTGTGTGTGTGTGTGTGTGTGTGTGTGTGTGTGTGTGTGTGTGTGTGAATGGGTGTCCATGTGTGAGTGTGTGTGTGTGTGGGGGGGGGGGGGGGGGGGGGTGGGTGCGTGCATGCATGCGGGCGCCTGTGTGCGTCCCAATGCAATAGTGTTGTGTTTGTGTGACTGTGAAAACTTGACAGATCAGGTTTTCTTGTGTTGTGTAATGACTGTATGTGTAAATAACTTCCAAAAGCAGTGTGTTGAAAAGAGGGGTAAAAATGTTACTGCAAATAGCCAGCAGTAGAACTCAAACAGCAGATAGAAAATACTAACACGGCTAAGTACTTGCATAGAGTATGGGACCCCACAACTAGCATGTTTTGCGCATAATGAACCTACTTTTTAACTGATCTCTGCATTTGATGGAAACTTGTGTAGCGTGCATCCGTGCGCCAATTTGTCGCAAGGCAATGATTTTTCTTGTTATCTTTTCATGTTGCATGAGCTTCACAACTTCTGACGCTTTCATTTCTCTTTGCATTTTGACCGTGGCATGGGGCAACGCAAGGCATGACATCACAGTTTACCTCCCATGGCACAGGTTTTGAACAGGTTCTGAAATTATCTTTCTATTGATGAAAAAATTTTCGGTAGACTTTTAAACGAAATTAATCCCATCCTGTAGTTACATTTCATGTGGACCTGGTTTCTATAAACTGTCAACAATCTTTCAAGAAGACATTTAATTATTTCCCTACCTCTTTAGAAAAAAAAAATCACCAATCTTTCAAGTAGACCTTTAACCCTTTCGTTACATACAACAGCAAATCAGTCTTACTTTGTGCACGACTGCTGTGCATGGTCGCACGAGTACTGCCTTCGTACCATGTTTAGTCATTTGCTTTTTTTTTCAGTTTCTGATTATGGTCTCTGGCATAGGCTCATAGATGGATTTTTTGTGTCTGGCATTTTATTATTTCATTCATTCTAGATTATTTTCAAAAACTGGTTATTTCATTTTAGATTATTTTCAAAAACTGGTTTTATGTGCTGAGCACTCTGTGACTGGAGCCCAGTGCTGAGGCCTGTAGGTGGGCAGTACGAAGAGAGAACGGGTTAAAGCTGTCAACAGAGTAGCTACCACGTTATTCACTGATAACGTACACGCACGCACTGTCTCTGTACATTGTTTCTTTGGGGGATTGGGAATGGTTTTCTCTGTATGTGTTGAGGACCCTGAAAATATTTCGTGTGGTTCCCTGGCCTGTGATAATAAAACTAAGCCATGCATCTCGTTATTGCATTCACTCAACTGTTCAACATAGACTCAGACTCTGACTCTCAGACTGAGACTTGAATTGTCACGAGAACCCTTGAGGGTCTACAGACACAGCATGGTATAATGAGAAATCATGATTAATTGATATACCATATCATCTGGACCCGTTTAGGGAGCCATTATCGTCTTTTCAAATTTATTTAGTCATGAACGTATTTGACAGTATGAATTTGTGGTTTGTCGTTGCCAAGCATTTCACTTGAGCATAGTTTTTGCAAGCTCGGGTTTATCATATCTTTGGATAGCTGTTCTGTCAGCTTCAGTCGTAGCAGTTCGTATCTAGGCAGCTATCCAGAAAATGAGCTTCATCTTCGACCACACCACATGCTGAGCTTTTTCTGTCTTCTCTCCGAGTGTTCGTGTGTCTACCTCGTTCTGTTTGTACGTCATGAGCGCTAATATGAAGTCTGCTGAGATCACGTCTCTGCTCGAAGCTTTTAACGTGTGTTCTAGCCGGTAGTTTTCCGGAATTTTATGGTGAAAGTATATGACGACAAACAAGCCGTTCTTACCAAATTCAAAGGGCATCTTGAGGAAAGATGTGTCTCTGATGTTGGCGAACCTGTTGGCAGCCATGGAATTGAAGATGCTGAAGACGGCATTCTTCTGAAAGGCCTCACGGTGTTGAGCTGGGAGGAAGAAGCGTGGGGCCGGCTCGTCTTTCCCTCCAGTGCCCTTCTCCACCTGAATAAGTCTTATGGCGGCCAGGCAGCACAGCACCTCACGGGTATAGCTGTATAACAGTGCCTATGATCAAGTCATAGTTCCGACAGCGTGGTATGATGAGTTAGTACAGCTATATTCCTTTTTACACGATTTTTGCCTTTGCTATGAAATCGTCTTTCCAAAGTATGTAGGTGTATTAGGCTGTGTGTGTGTGTGTGTGTGTGTGTGTGTGTGTGTGTGTGTGTGTGTGTGTGTGTGAGCGTGCGCGCGCGCGTGCGCTCTGCACGCAAATAGATATTAAGATCGCTAAGTGCCAAATGATTAAACACAGAGCAAAAAAAAAAACATGTTCATAAACAGGGAAATAGGTTATAGAGGGGAGCATCATTCTAATTGAGCTGAAAATGTCAGGAGCACACAGGGTTATGCCCCCTCTCAAATATAATTTTCATTCACAGTTAAATCAACAAAACACTGTTTCAAAATATAATTTGATGCATCTTAAAAGCCAACAATTCGATAAAACACAGCAAGATATATGCTGTATGAAAAACGGAAAAGGAGTCTGGTATAAGCAGCATATTTTGACGAAAGCTTCAAACAGTCTTTCGTTTCACAAAAAGAATGGTTCAAAATGAAGCTTAAAAAGGGGCAAACTGTCAAGTATCATTCACGAAATTGTGTTCTTTTATTTGGTGTATTAGCACCTGGACTAGTTGTTTAACAACCAGCACACTGTGCTATCTGATATTGCATTTCTGGCAAAAGTTGTAGGTCTGTGAACTGCGATGACGTCCCTCTAGCGGACTACAATTTGATTTCAACATGTCAACGACCTTGACTCATCAGCACGGTGACTGGGTGAGGAGGATAACCATCAGCAAACATATGTCATGTTTATATGCATTCTTCTTTTGGGAGATCAGAGCACCAGTTAAACAGAAAACTAAATGAGAATCCCTGTAAGTTTGCAAAAACTAAGAGGCTAAAGGAAAAGGCAAAAATTGCAACAATCTTTGGAAAAGAAAAAGCTTTGACATCATGAAGAGACCGGTACAATCCATTCAAACTTTACCATCTGCTGCAAGAGGAGAGTTACGTCCCCCCCCCCCCCCCCCCCCCCACCCCCACTCCTTTTTTTCTTAACCCACTTTCTATCCTTGTTCTTTCCCGACAATCCCCCTACTCCCCCCCCCCCCCCCCCCCTTCCCTTTTGTCTGTCTTTTTCTCTATCAAGATCGGTAAACAAACTGACTAAAACGAAAGGATTCAAATAACACTAATTTTCAAAAAGTATTTCTAAGGCTCCGCCGAAAACGTCGACAAACAAATCACAAGACACAACACGACGCATTTCGACCTCTTTATGGTCTTCTCCAGGCTAGACATACAACACTCGGGTCAACGAAAATAAACGAGCAACCACTTAGCGTTTTCCAATTTGGCGAAAGATGGGCGTTGAATTCAATAGGAAGTGACTGCTCGTTCATTTTCGTTGTCCGAGTGTTGGGTATCGTGCCTGAGGAAGACCTATGAGGTAGAAACGTATCGTGTATTGTCCTGTGACTCGTTTATCTACGATTTTTCGGCGTAGCTTTAAAGATACTTTTGTAAGTGTTTAGATTTCCCTGCTGTCGCCTTACTTTGCAACTACGAATTAAAACCAGTTCCCACCGTTCTTTCAGCCGGAGCTGGGAAGCAATCTCCTGGGAGTCGAGAGGCCTTGAGGCCTCCATCAGTACCCCCACTATGCCTGTCTGCTGCGCCACTGACATTGCCATGGAGACGGCGCCACCCAGACACATGTTGCCCACCAGCTGTTCGTACGTCTTCTGATCAAGAATGTCATCTGGACAGAGAGACTGTATTATGAGTAGCCTGTGGAAATTGTTATGCTTCCTTCGCAATGTGAGATGTGGGGTGAAACAAGTTTTCAACCTTTTTTTTTTGTTTGTTTGTTTGTTTCAAGTCCACTTCAACTTACTTTTGAGACATGGAAGTTTCAGGTTGGTCGATAATTTGTGTGATGATTGTTGGTGCATGACAGCGCGCACGTATGTGCGTGTGTGTGTGCGTGTGTGTGTGTGTGTGTGTGTGTGTGTGTGTGTGTGTGTGTGTGTGTGTGTGTGGAGGGCAGGGGCTGGGGGGTGGGGAAGGCTGAACATTTTAAAGTGATTTTGACAAAAGGGAAAGTATTAAAATAGGTCTATAGTCAGAGGGATTGGTAGGGTCGCCATTTTTGTACAAAGGTCCAGCTTTCGCTTGTTTGAATTTAAGAAGAAATTGGTTTTTATCGATGCACAAATCGTAAATATAGGTCAGTGTATCAGTGATAGCAGTTGAAGCTATTTTTAGTATCCTCCCATCAATTCCGTCTAAGCCTCTTGATCCTGATTGTTTTAAACATATCAACTTTTAACACACTTCACTGACCGAAACTGACGGTATAGTGAAAGTTGAAATGTTTTTAGAACAGCAACTTTGGTTTAGTTCATGTAAATCATTTTGATTTTTTCTATCATTTATTATTATGTACTTAGCAACATTTGCAAAATAAAGCTTCAAATCTCCTGGTGAAATGCCTTTCATTGGATTTTGAACTTTAGAGTTCGATTTACCATTAGTCAAAATACTAATGGCCTTCCAAATCAATTTTGAATTCTGTGAACAGAATAACAAATCTTGAAAATGTTTTTTTTTTTTTGCTTTCGCTTTTCGTTTCATGGAATTCACTTTGTTTTCTAATTATTTCTCTATCCTTTCAATAAATTTGTATATCATTGTCTATTTCTTTTGTCAAGCAAAGGGGCTTCATAATATGCTTTGCTTGTTTTCCCCACAAAGGAGCAGGTTTATCATATATTGAATTGAAAATGTGTATTTGTAGTTAAGTGCTTCTTCAGGGTTTCTTGTCTGAGAAATATGATCTAAGCTCGAGGAAAGTAAATCATCAAGGAACGCATTTTGTCAAAATGTGTGAAAGATCTGCAAAGCATTTCCTTATGTCCCAGCTTAGGAATATTTCCACCTTTCTTCATCCATGTTAAACAAACAGATGAATGATCACTGCATCCGATTTGAACAGAACATATATCCACAGTGTTAGCTTTTGAGCTGACGAAAACGTGATCAATTAAAGTTTCCGAATGTTCAGTAATGCGTGTTGGTCGTTCAATTCTTTATTCTAACCCATACATACAGTAACTACGACCCCATTTTGTTCCAGGTATTGTTAAATTGATATCAAAATCACCCAAAAGAATTATTTCTTTGGATTCAAAGATCGCAGCATCCATCATCAAATTAAACTTGTCATACCAGTCATTTTTTTTTTTTGTGCTTGGTTTCTGCATGAAAATCCTACAATAATCGATTTATATTGTTTAAGACTTATTTCTACCCAAACAGATTCAATGCCATTCTGTAAATGTGACAATCTTTCAATTCTTATTGAATTTTGCACAATATAAAAGTAACCCAGTCGATTTTAGACCAACTGGATCAAAATGGATTATGTCATAGTTTGGCATGAATTCGGAATTTGGAATCATATCCGTTAATCTAGATTCGGCTATACAAAAGATATGAAAGTTGCTTCCATTGTGGCAATGTGTTCGGTCCTATTTCTAGCGTTGTTGATATTTAAATTTCCAACACGAACGCCCTCCTGCGCGGGCCATGTATGTAACGTAGAAGGCATTATATTACTATTAACACGCAGTAAACAAACCCCAGGCCTACACATGTACTTGTTATTACAGACTGAGAGGTAGCTGAATCTGCAATATTGCCATACAACAGTGCACTGTTGAAATCAACCACGACAGATGTTATGCATATTAACGACTATCACATCATTCATCAATATGTGACGAATTAATAACGTATGTCGATAAAAATAACATGAAACAATTTAACAAGAACACACTGTTTTCAAGTAATATAGGCTACCAAATCAATCTTTAAAGGTCACGAATGATTTCATAACAATCATTAATGAAAATGGTAATTGGAAATGCGAATAAGCTACTTAGCTAAACGTACACTTTGCTGACAGAATACCTCGGAAAGTGGCGAAAATTTCCGTATGCATTCAATCAGGATAACAATTATCAATTATTCTGAGACATAAGTGATTCCCATCAAAGCCAACAGGTGCAAAATTCGGACGTTCGTTCACACACACACTCACACACGCGCACGCACGCACACACACACACACACACACACACACACACACACACACACACACACACACACACACACACACACACACACACACACACACACACATTTGCTCAACAAGCAGGGTGACGCGGTTGCATTTGTCGACCGTTCACGCATGATGCCATCAAATTAAACAGAAACTGGTTGTATGGAATAGTGGATGGTATTTGCGTCATAGGGTTATTTACGATTGCTCAGCAGGTCATAAACCTCATTTTGAACGGGAGCGACGGGGTTAATTCCCTGACTTGGTGGGATAGGGCGGCAGTAAATGAATTGCCTGACCGCTGGTATACCGGGAGTAGGGGGGTGGAGAGAGATCGGGCGTCGGAAGGCACGATCAGAGACGCTTGAGGTTTGTGGTGGCGATGGGTTGTCTCTACGAAATGGGGATGGATAATGATTCATGGACTCATTTGGTGGATAACAGGCAGATGGTGCATTGCTTTGCTGACTGTAAACTGGGTACCTGATCTGTTGATTCTGAGACGAATACAAGTTATTTATAGAACGATTTAGTGCGTGTGTTGGTTAACTGAGAATTCACAGGTGCTTTCCGACTGAAGTTAATCACGTTGAGAGGGAAAAAATCTGCTGCTTGACATTAACTGCAAGTACGGCCGTGCCTGCTTCGCTTTGGTAAATAAGATCCCTGTACAAGACTAGTTTAGTTTTTCCTGCACCTGTTGTGAATGTGGTGTAGTTGTCAATGAATTCTGTTTTCAGCACTTCACAAACTTTTGCTTATAAAGATCTGATGGTAAAATAAAGGTATAGAGGTAGTGTTTGACTCTACTTGGTATATGGAAAAGCCTGAGTGGCCAGGTGAATAAGATCGCACCAGTTTCTTTCGGTACTTCTCCGATAGCCCTACAGTCATTGTCACCTACATGGATGATCGACACTTTGAGAACTAGAAAACTGTTGTGATTATGTAGCCAGTCAAAGAAATCATTAATACACATGCCTGAGACAGATTTTAGAAAGAAAGTCTTGTCTGGATGCTATTCTGCGCGGGTGGCCTGTTAGTAAAACCGAAGTTCTCTCAAACACTGAACGCGTTGGCAGAACATCCTGCACACTTCTTGCTGTTCATTGCTGGCAAGTTTGAAGCAACCCATAGAATTTGTTCTAGTTGCAAAGAGAGGCGACTGCAGGCGGATATCTAAACAAATCTTAAATAAATGTTAGCGAACCGCCAAGAGAAACGTGGACAAACGTGTCACAAGACAAAACACGACACTTTCGATCTCGTCAGCGCAAGGTAGGTAGGCGTTGAATAGCTTTTATTCAACGCCTGCCCACCCTGCGCTGAAGAGATCTAAGCTAAGTGAAAAATTCGTTCATTTTCATTGTCCTATTTGTTTGTGTCTTGCCTGAAGAAGACCTAAGAGGTCGAAACGCGTCGTGTTTTGTCCTGTGACTCGTTTGTCCATGTTTCTCTCGGCGGTTCGCTAACGTTTATTTAAGATTTTTTTCATAGAAATTTGATTTTGTATGCGTTCCGCTCTCTGAAGGTTCAGGAGAATTTTCTTTTGTTAATAACAGAACTTGATGGCCTGATATCTGGATGGAGTAGCTACGTTGTTGAGAGGGTTCCTGGGAGTCTGGTTGTCCCCGGGGCTGAGATGTGTGTGTGTGTGTGTGTGTGTGTGTGTGTGTGTGTGTGTGTGTGTGTGTGTGTGTGTGTGTGTGTGCATGCGTACGCGCGTACGCACGTGAGTGCGTTTGTGTGTGTGTGTGTGTGTGTGTGTGTGTGTGTGTGTGTGGTGGTCGCGGGCGAGCACAAGCGAGTCTGTCTGTCTGTGAGACTGAGTGTCTGTGCATCTAATATCTGTCTCTGTGCACTAAGTGTCTGTGTACCTAATATCTGTCTCTGTGCACTAAGTGTCTGTGTACCTAATATCTGTCTCTGTGCACTAAGTGTCTGTGTACCTAATATCTGTCTCTGTGCACTAAGAGGCTGAAAATGAAAAGGATCCCCAGCTCACCAGACGCTGCTCGGATCTGAACCACAGGCACTGTGCATGAACATTACAGATGGCAGTCCTACTGCATTATGCACTTGTGTATGGCGCCTGTCTCTGCCCCTGTTCGGGGTCTTTTTTCACTTCTACGCCGGTTTCAAATCACCTGGAGTCGTGACACGACCTTTTGTGACCTAAACACCATGTTACTTGATTTCTTTTTTCCTGTCATGGGTCCTAGTGACCTGATAGGGAGGTCTATTCAGCTGCTTCTGTCATGGCAGTGTAATCTGGCGGTCAGGTGTATTCAGCAGTATCTGTGTACATTCTTTATCAGTGCCACTTAACCTGGTTGGTGTGGTTAGTCACTGGTACCTCTTTCTGGGGCCTTATCCCTGTCAATACTTCATACTTTAATCAGCCACTGCTCTAAAAAGCTTATCATCGAAGTTCAACTGAGGACGGCGACTTGCTATTGTTTCAAGGAAAGTCCACTGCAAAGGATCACATCAGAGCAATCATCACAGCGAAAAGCCGAAAGTCAGAGTGCTCATGAATTCAAAACAATACATACATGTGTAACAATGTGGCGTCATGTAGATGGTTAACTACTGACGTTCATTAGGAACACGACTATGCTTCCTGGTTACGTCTACACTTTCTCCTGATCTATCATACCGTTTTGTTTTGTCTTTGTCTTTTTTGTAGTCTAAACTTCTCCAAAAACACGGGCACAAAAAATATCTAAAAGATGGGTGTACCAGCTCAATATGTCAGTGAACGATTGACTCAGTTCATTTCCAAAAAAGCTACAGTTACAATTGTGAAATCACCACAAGACTTTCATATGTGCACAAGTTCCCCCCCTCACTCTCCCCCACCCCCCACCCTTTTACCCTCTTTCCAAACCTTCTCCTCACCTTGTCCCACACCTAGACTGTTCTTCTACTCCATACCCTAGAACAAACCAAAACGCATAAATATACATTCATACGCGTGTTCTTGTGTGTACATATACACACATATATACGCACGTGCGTATATGCGCGCATGAACGCACAAACGCTCTCTCTCTCTCTCTCTCTCTCTCACACACACACACACACACACACACACACACACACACACACACACACACGCACGCACACAAAGAGATAAACAAACAAAGAGGCACAGGTAAACACAAGACCTCCTAGGCAGAAGTGTCAAAGTAAACATTTCAGAGGCCAGGTGTGAACAGTGCAGAGGGGCGGAACAACAGCAGATGACAGACGACGAGGAGGATGCAAAGACAGCAGCTCACAGAGACATCACTGGGGAAATTTCACGCACAGAGCTTCCAGGATGGGTTATGATTGATACTGACAGAACTCCCAGCATCCAAACCCGAGTGGGGGAGGGGGGGGGGGGCGGTCAGTTGAATCCATGTTGTTTATAGCCCAGCTGACTGCGAGGACCCAAGTCAGGGCTGATGATGAAGGCAAAATTCAACATATTCAGTTTTTAAGAAGGCTACAGTAACTTGGTTTAAGCCTACAATAGTGTAAAGAATAGTTCCCATCCTATGTATCAACTACAGCATAAGGAACGTTTCAATTCTATGTATCAAAGGCTGTAATCTATGGTAAATACCATTCTCATCGCACAGCACTTTTGCCATAAAAAGTCTTACCTTTTGCAGCCATCCTGACTGTGTTGTTACTATCTGTGTAACTGAGAGCGCTGAGGGAGCTGGTAGCCTGACTTTCTTGCCTTCCTCACGCTATAAAGTTTTAGAGAAAAAAATAAGAAAGAAAAAATAGAATGTTAAAACAAAGCCTGTGTCATTCAATCTTAGACAGCAAATAAAGAAACTGAATACTTCCATCCATGGTAACATTTCTCTAGTCAATACCTCAAATGCACTTTTTGCCCCTTTACATAAGAAGAACAAAATCCAGCTTCCACTCAAAAAGGTGACTAAAAAATTGATCATGTCCCAACTTTGTTACATACAGAAGATCAGTCAATATCTCTATCCATTATCAAGCGATGTGGAATTATGTTTATGATATACTGTTACAAACTTTTTACATAGGTGATCATAAACGATCATCGCATGATCTGATATGAACTCTCTCTCTCTCTCTCTCTCTCTCTCTCTCTCTCACACACACACACACACACACACACACACACACACACACACACACACGTGTACGCCTATAAACACCGATACACATACGTACACACATGTCTGTACATACACATGCGCACATGTGTGCATACAGGAGTATGCTGAGACGCGCATGCACGCGCACACACACAGACACACACAGACACACACACACACACACACACAAGCACGCACGCACGCGCGCGTACACGCACGCTCTGCATACCGTGGAGCAGACACATAGGCCCCGTGCCCACCCAGCGTATACTCACCACACACATTTACAATGATAATAACGGCACAGACAATGTTAGGTGGGTGCCTAAAGTCTGACCAGCGTGTTGCTGTAGTGCACAAGTCAGACATCTGCTATGACGTAAACATCTGAAATCCTCTCATCTCAGTCATTAAGTCATGCATCCATATGCTGTGAATTGTGCGCAGCGTGGTCTCAAAACTCAGCAGATGTGATGTAGCGTATATGGACTAGTCCGCACGCAGTGACACCACATTGATGAAACTGAAATTAAAACTTCCATTGAAATCTGTCTATCCTTTTTTCTCGCAAAATCCGAACTGTGTGCGATTATAATCTATTAATGGAAAGATGACAGAAAATAAAGTTTCTTTCCTGTTTCTAGATTACCTTCTCTTTTGGCTTGTAAATGTGGACATAGCCCTATTCTTTTTATTTTTTTCTTCAATGGAAATATAAAAACTTTCTCTAAAAATACATTTAGTATTTTTCATATACTGTTTATGACAGCCAAAAAGTATGCTAGCAGTAACTCTTTTAGTCCACACTCACTGATACTTCCCCCTGCAGGAAAATATTCTTCTCTCATAAACCAACCAGCTGAAAGAATTTTTTTTTTTTAAAGTATCCTTCACTCTGTTTTTCCACTATGTTTAAACACAAACACCTCTGCGTGGGTTGTGTTTTTTTTCCCTTTAAGTCCAGTAACAGCGTCACAAAACTGCCACATTCCAACATGGGTCCACTGTTTTCAAGAATGACCCCTCATTTCATTTTTATTAGCAAGGAGTCAGTTGATCAGTTGATCTCTGATATCTCGAGAATCTGAAACTCTGAAATCCTTTGACCAACACATTCAAACTGCATTAATGCAAATGGGAAAATTGATCTTTTAAAAAAAATATATATTCTCTGAACGAACATAACTTACAACGATTTGATTATATCTCACTCAGAAAGTATCCTAACATTGCAAAATTGGTTGGTATCATTATTGCAAAAGACAACCAGTGTCAATCACAAAAAAAATGTAATGAATTAAGAACATCAATTCAAAACTGCTCTAAAGCAGGCTAATTTTGGAATCATTAAAATGTTTTAATACCTTTGCCTGCATTCACCGATGGGCAGAACACTTCGAGAGGTTCAGTTGATTGGATGACAGAAAACACACATCTCACGCTAACTGCCACTAGATAAAGAGACCCACTTGAAATAAACGCACACACTAACTTCAACAAGATGAAGAGGCCCACTGCACGCAGGCGTGCGACCCTCAACTGATTCGCCCTAGAGTGAGAACACGTTGTCCTTGAGCCGGCTGAAAAGACGTTGCTCAGGCGTCTTTGTTCACACTTTTGTACTTCCTCGGCAGTTGAAGGCAGCAAAATACATGGCGAAAAAAATAAATGCAAAACTAAATTAGCAAAGTTTAGACACTCCCTTTTCCCCATTTCCCACTTCTACTCTCCCTATCTTTCTTGCTTTTTCTTACTAATGATTCTCTACGTGGTCAATGGATAGTGTATCGTATGGAAAAAAAAACAAAACAAAAGTAGGTCTCATAGGAGTACGGAAGAGGTGGAGACGGGGTAGAGGTTGGGTGGGAGTAAAGTAGAATTGTGTGTGTGTGTGTGT
This sequence comes from Conus betulinus, assembly GCA_016801955.1. Taxonomy (NCBI): domain Eukaryota; kingdom Metazoa; phylum Mollusca; class Gastropoda; order Neogastropoda; family Conidae; genus Conus; species Conus betulinus. The sequence continues at coordinate 83,930 of JADBJO010007996.1, forward strand.
GTGTGTGTGTGTGTGTGTGTGTGTGTGTGTGTGTGTGTGTGTGTGTGTGTATGTAACACTTCTGCATCTACGCGAAATACTGTTTTGCGCTTTTTTTTTTAATCTCACACAAGCAGTAAGTCTATTCACACATACAATGCACACACAGATTACCGCAGAGACTGAGCAACTGGGAGGATGGCATATGTTACCAAGAGAGAGACAGACAGACAGACAACAGACAGACAGACAGACACAGACAGACAGAGACAGAGACAGAGAGAGACGAGACTTATGTGTAGCTGGAACTACTACTACCACCACCACTACACACACACACTCGCACCCCCCCCCCCTACACACACACACACATACCCCCCACACACACACACACACACACCCCCCCCCCCACACACACACACACACACTCACACACCACACCATACCACACCATACCACTCACACACACACACACACACAACACACACACACACACACACACACACAGAGTGTCTGAGTAAAGGCGTACTATCTTTGGTCTGATGGTCAAGAAAAGACAGTGGGGCCGTCCCATACACTTGTATACATCTTCCTTTCCACCTGTGATACCGTTTTCTTCAGCTGTTGTTGAGTTGTAAAAAATAAATAAACAAACAAACAAATAAGTGAATAATAAACAAATAGATCAACAGGCAACCAAAGCAACACAGACTGACCTGTATCATTAAATATACAACAGCAGCGAAAAGAAGGCTGTCACGAATTGAACACGCCAATAACTGAGCGCATACGACCAGCGACACAAAGAATAGCGCTACTTCTGCTGCGACCCATGCAGTGAAACTGACACAGACACGTAATATGTTAATCTGCTGTAGAGAAAGGCAGATTGTCCATTTCGAGCCAGACGGCGCAGACGGAGAGTATTGCGAAACGGCGCGCTGCTGCAACGAGTGCTTGCGAAGCAGCGAAAAGCAGCGTTGTTTCTACACAGTATGGTTGGCTTACAGTCACATTCCAGTCTAGGTGACCCAGTCCCATCTCTCTCTCTCTCTCTCTCTCTCTCTCTCTCTCTCTCTCTCTCTTCTCACTGTAACATTGACAACAAGATGATTAACCCAAGACCATGATCCTGTTGGCATAATATATTTGCGTTTTCTGTCTACACACACACACACACACACACCACCACCACCACCACCACCACCAATGAATGTTCTGGACTCTTTTGGGTCGATCTCAGCATGTATTAGTGATTACAGCTACGAGTCACGTGTATGGCCATCTGCAGCTGGCTGAGAAAGTGAAAAAGCATAAGGCTGCCTAGTAAAACCTATTTTTAGGTGGAGGGGATGGGGGGAGCAGAGGGTGAGTGTCGGGGGAGTCGGAACTCTATCCACTGTTTTCCTCTATGAGATTAGGGTTCCTCTCTTATGGATTCCCTGACAAGCAACAAATTAGTTGTGATTGTGGTCACAATAAATAGGGAATGAACAAAGGGGGGTAGGTGGGAAGGGGCGGGGGGGGGACCATGGGAGGGGGTGGGGAGAGGGAAAGGAGAAAAGAGTGAAAGTGTGGGGAATGGGGCAGGGGGAGGGGAGGGAGAGAGGAGGCGGATATGGCAGTCAGTTGCAAACTGACTCTGCCCCCCCCCCCCTCCCCCTTCCACTGCTTGAGATTCCTGCAACATAGCCCAGTCTGCAACTGAACTGACTTTCTAGACCGTGATTTGTACTTTTCACAAGCTAGTCACTGACCTTCAAAAACAAAAGCTAAACAACAACAACAACAAGAAAAAGGTTCAATAGAGCCAGTGTGTCGGATATAGGTCAAGAAAGAAGAGAAGAGAATGCAGAGCAACTGAAATAAGATAATGGTGGCGTTTCGTTTTTCGGTTGTTGTCCTCCCTTCTCCCCTCCCCCTCCCCTCCCCCAGCTAACTACAATAAACTCAACTATTTGGCTATTCATAGTATAAAAAAGGAAAAGATTTTCAAAAGCCACCAGCAAGATTATTCTATTTTGTTGGTGTTGATGGTGGTTAATTGGTTGATTGGATTCCACTTTTTCAGTTTTGGTACAAAGTGCAATTCATTTCATTTGTTCATATGTTTATTTAATTTTTGTATATATATTGGGAGGGGAGCAGTTAACTGACCTGTCGGTTTATTATAAAGATGTAATATCCCAGCTTTGTGAACGGATGTTAAATCAACGAACGATTCCTCTTTCCAAAACTAAACTTTGAAATACAGTCCATAAAACATGTAATAATAGTAATAACAACAAGAGAGAGAGGGAAGGGGGATTTAGAGAGAGAAAGGAGAGAGCAAACAAGCGAATCATTTGTTTATTAAAGAAAACGAACAGGCTTCTTTACATCTTGCCCTCAGGGAAAAGGAATGAAGAAGCTGATTATAGCATGTAAAAAGAGAGATTAAAACTGACACAATCAGTGAAAGATTAAAGCATTACCAACATGAACAGAAATCAGAAGCTTAAATCACGTTCAATACGAAATAACATCAGTTCATTAAGTATGGACGACTGAAGGAACGGGAGAGGAATGGGGAAGAGGCGGGTGGAGAGGGGGGGGGGGGGGATGAGAAAAGGGGCAGGGATGAGGGTCATCTTGATGGTGGGGATGGGGGGGTGGGGGGGGGCGGAAGTGTAGGGCTCTCTCTCTCTCTCTCTCTCTCTCTCTCTCTCTCTCTCTCTCTCTCTCACACACACACACACACACACACACACACACACACACACACACATACACACACTCACACACACACACACACCTGAGGGAGGGGGGCAGCTGTAGTGGGATCTCCTTATAGTGGAATGTCTCTACAGTGGCATGTTGCTGTTGTGGATTGTTGCTAAAGTCGGTGTTACTTAAGCGGACTCTTAAAAAGGAAAGGATATTATTTCCGCAATACAACACAGACAAAGAGATTACAGGACAAAACACGATTCTTCAGGACAAAACAAACAACATTTAGGACAATGGAAACGATGTGCGAGCAATCAATTATTTTCTCAAATTCGGCGCACAGTGGTTTGTGATGGTTAGTCGAAATGCATCGAGTATTGTCCTGTAATCTGTATTGTATTGCGGAAATGGCATCTTTTCTGTTTAAAATTTGCTTCTTTTCTTTTCCTACTTTCTCTCTGCGTGCGCAGGCTGATACTCCTGCGGACACTGTCTGTATAGACAGGTAGTGAAATTTCGTGTGTATACCGTTTTTTATCCCGCCATTAAAGCAGCCATGCTCCATCTTCGGTGAAGACGCACGCTATGTGTAACGGGTCATCCATACCAACGGCCAGACTGGCCTTCTCTTCCGAAAGTCGGTGATGGGATTTTACGTGTGTGCAAGATGTGCGTGCGTTCACACACGGAACCTCGGTTTATAGTCTCATTCGAAGGACTGTATGTGGAATGGAGTCAGAACCAAAGTTAACTCCGAGGGAAAAATCCCCCTGTACCGAAATTCGAACCCGCAACCCCAGGATCACGAGTCCGGCGCTCTACCAACTGAGCTATTCCGGCCCCCTAAAATTTCCTTTAATTTCCCCTTTCAGTCACCTCGCTTTGAAATCAAGTAGACTCGCTTGCCTGGAAGTTTTTCTACTGGATGTCGCTTAAATGGGATGACGCTGTCAATGTCTTGTTGAAAAATATCCGTGTGAACGAAAGATATCTTGATCAGTTCGGTATAGCCTCAAGACACAGCCGTAGGTGTCATGTTTTAGACCTTGTCTGGATAAGAGAAGGTGAAGACAGAAACCCCCTACAAGTAAATGGGTCTGATGCGAATCGAACACAAACCCAGAACCTTCCAGCCAGGAGTCGCGACGACTCTCACCTCTTTGCCGTGCAGCTGCTGGACGTCTCCTAGTTTATTCTCTCACGCTCACTTTGTGCCAGGCGATTTGATGTTGAAAGTAGCATTCGTTTCTACTTGTGATTATTTTCTACCATGGGAGCAAGAATTACCCTGCATGTTTGTTATTTGCCGTTTACCGTTCCCTGCCTCATTTAAGATAGTTCAATCAAACTGAGGAGTCCGGGACCATCTCTCGCCTTGGCACCACAATCCCTGATGGACTCAACTCCCACATCTGACTTTTTTTTTTTAGTTTGAATCATCCCAGCTCTTTGCCCTCGCTTTCTCTCTCCCCGACCTCCCCTCCATCCCTTTCTCTCTACACCCCCTTCCCCAATTACCCCCATCACACCATATTTACATTCACACCCCATGTACACACACACACACACACACACACACACACACACACACACACACACACACACACACACACACACACACACACACACACACACACACACACACACACATCTTTAAGCACGTAGTCGTCCGTTCACGTGTATGTTTTCATACGTCATTGCCCATATGTATTTATTTGTTTTTCTTTTCATGTCACAAGTCCTGAAGATGGTCTATGACTGAAGCATTGTAGATTTTTGTACTATTTTTTTTTTCTTTTTTTTCTGTTGTAAGATCTTCTGAGAATCCCCAAAGACATTTTGCATTGTTTACAGCAGATATGCGGTCAAAAATCTGTTTTGAGGTTACCTGCATTTGTTTCTATTCGTTGATGTGTTCTGTTCGATTATAATTCAATGGAATCTGAAATGAGGAAGGGAACAGACGAACAAGTAGAGTAACTCTTACTTCCATGATCAATTTTGAATAAATGTTAGCGAACCGCAAAAAAAAAAAAAAAAAAAAGAAAAGTGCACGAACGAATCACAAGACAAAACGCGACGCATTTCGACCTCCTAGGTCTTCTCCAGGCAAGATACAAAACAATTAGGACAATGAAAATGAACGAGCAATCACTTCGCTTCGTTCAGTTCAGCGCAAGTTAGGCGTTGAATGAAAACGAGGTTGTCAGAAGGGAGATAATGTGTGGGTGTCAAGGTAGAAATGATGATGACTATGTTACTGATAGGAATACTAATAATGGTAATGATGATAATAAAAATATTGAGGAAAAAAAATATAAAGACAGGATAACTACCACTTTTGGTAAGAATAATTATTGCAATAGCAGTTGTAGTGTGGGGAGAAAGGAGAGTGGGTTAGAGGATTCTTAAACAGCATGGTTGCCATGGCAACAGTCTTAGTAGCGATGGCGATGGTGATGTTAATGACAGTGATAGTAATATCAATACTAACAATCGTATTGATGATGATAATGCTAGTCCCTATAGTAAAGGTAATGGCATAAGGTACTGATAATAAAAGTATGACACAAATATTTTTTAAAAATAATGAAATAGATAAATAAAATAATACTGCTAATAATGATAATAATGGCTCTAATACTGTTTCAGTTTCAGTTTCATCAAGGAGGCGCCCCTGCGTGCGGACCAGTCCATATACGCTACACCACATTCGCTAACTCCTGAAACCACACTACGCATGATTTTAAGCTGATGGGATAATGAATTAACAACTAAGATGAGAGAATTGAAGAAGAGGGTCTCGTAGCTACGACTTACCAGATGTCTGATCTACGCATTAGCCCAACGCGCTGGTCAGAACTTGAGGCCTACCTAACAACGTCGTTTCTTTTTTGTTTGTTTGTTTGTTTTTTATGTGTATGTAGTGAATGTACAAATGTGTGTGTATGGATGTGTGGGCAAGGGCCCATGTGTGTGCTTGTGCGCATGTGTGTGCTTGTGCGCATGTGTGTGTTTGTGCGCATGTGCGTGTGTGTGTGTGTGTGCGCGCGCGCGCGCGCATGCGTGTATGCGCATTTGTGTGTGTGTATGCGTGTGTGTGTGTGTGTGTGTGTGTGTGTGTGTGTGTGTGTGTGTGTGTGTGTGTGTGCGTGCGTGTGTGTGTGTGCGTGCGCACGAGTGTGTGTGTGTGTGTGTGTGTGTGTGTGTGTGTGTGTGTGTGTGTGTGTGTGTGTGTGTGTGTGTGCGCCAGTATGTATGTGCCCGTGTGTGTGCGTGTGCAGAAGTGCGTGTGCATGTGTGTGCGTGTGATTTGTGCGTAGGAGCGAGTGAACGTACGCGCGCACGTTTCTGTGTGTGTGTGTGTGTGTGTGTGTGTGTGTGTGTGTGTGTGTGTGTGTGTGTGTGTGTGTGTGTGTGTGTGTGTGTGTGTGTGTGCGTGTGTGTGTGTGTGTGTGTGCGTGTGTGCGTGTGTGCACGCGTGTGTGTGTGCATGCGCGTATGCGCGTATGTGTGTGTGAGTGTGCGTGCGCGCGCGCGCGCGCGCGCGCGCGCGTGTGTGTGTGTGTGTGCATGTGCGTGTGTGTGTGGTGACTGTGTGCGTAAATGGTCAGAAGATGACTTAGGATCAAGAACAAGAACAAGACCATCACATACAACATACACGTGCACGCGCACAGGCACGCGCGCACACACGTACACACACATAATCATAAGAGCAACAACTCCTTCTCTCCTCACATCCCCCCCCCCCCCACACACACACACACACACACACACACACACACACACACACACACACACACACACACACACACACACACACACACACACACACACACACACACGCGCGCGCGCGTACGCACACACGCATGCGCGCACGCACACACACACAAACACACGCTCACTCTCTAACACACACACTCACACACCAACGTTTGCACACCCATGTCCGTGGACTCTCTAATTAACAGCTGGCATCCCCCCACTGATGAACACACACCAGCCCACACACGTCTACAGTATGCGCTGAGGGCCCTGAGAGATTCAAAGTCTTATCTCAGTTGGCATATGTTTGATAATTAATTTTGTGTCTGTTATTGGAAAGGCCCAGTAAGAGTTTGCTCCAATCTCTGGAGTCTTCGCGGTTTTGGCCTTGAGATTATTCCAACGTTTGTTTGACTGGTGATGTTTCTTGCTCTTCCTTTAAGTCTGGATGTGTGGCCACTTCCTCTCTTGATGTTCAGATCTGAAAGATGGTCTATGGTATAGTGGCTTCGATCTTGTTTGCTTAAGTGATTCTTCAGATTTCTTATCAGATCAGATCGGCCGAGCTGTAATCCAGTTCTTATTGTTGCCTTGCCAACCAGTGTGTCTGCTCTCGTTTTCTTCAACTCTAGCGTGTCCAGGGCAGTACATCCATATGAGTCTTTCCAGTGAAAGGCTGCGCATTAGTTCATCCCAAGCAGGGCTTCCCATTCCACTTTTCACTTTCTGAAGAAGGTTCATGGAGTCAGTCAGTATCATCGCTTGTTGATTTTGAAACTGGTTTGTGGATAAAAGCCAGTGGAGCGCTTGTGTCACTGCTTCTACCTCCATTGTTCGACTTGAAGTTGTTAAACTGTGTGCACCATTGTCTTCCTGAATAGTTCGGGCCATTTTACTTCACTGTGTATCCCCAGCCTGACTTACCTTTGGTGACAGAACCGTCAGTGTATATTACAATTTTATCTTTTGTGCAAAGGTCTTCTACCAGCATCTCAATTTCTGCGTTGGTTTTGCCTTCTGGCCATTCTCGACAATGTCTTCCAAGTTCTGGAGAGATGGCAATTTGGTAGAAGTGCTTCAAGTGGTCTGGATATTTCTCGCATTCCCTGGTTTCTTTGAGTTCTGCTAACTGGCACACAAGCTGTATACTGTCTTCTGCCTGTCCCATCCATGTTTTCCACGTCCTAACCGAGTGCCTTTTTTGTTTCTTGACCGCCGCATTAAGTGGGCTTTGGGGATTTTCAGCAGTAATGACAACACAGAGCACTCTGAACAAACAAGATATCCGAATTGGAATCTTTTTCAGTCTAGTGAACAGTGGGGAAAGCACCCCGTCATCAGTCAAATCACACTGTGGGATCACGCGCTTTCCTTACATATCTTGGATGTCATCTTATTTGTTAGTTTGTGTATTAGATAACATTATAATGCATTGTAACGAAAACCGAAAACATTTAGGCATTAGATAAGCAGTTGGCTGTTACAGTGTAGTTGTGTTTGACGAGGAGCTGGCATGGTGGTCCAAAATGCCTGTTTATTTTTTGGTTCCCTTCTTTACTATTGATATCGAGGTAATCTGAGACTAAATTATAATAGTGCCCCGCACTACTATTTGTTAAGAAGTAGATGGAGGTGGAGAGATTTGTCTGTTATGATTTCTAACATAAAAGTATCTGCAGCGAAACAAATAAAGAGGCTATGCTTTCTTAATGAGCTGCAAGTTAAAGGCATCAAAGGAACAATTATGGGATAATGCACATAAGCTCTTCCTTAAGAGAAGGCACATTAGTAATAAAATTTCTGTTGTTGACTGATGTCAACATTTTTTAGTGACTACTGGAGAAAGAAATTCCGGAAGAGGAGGTGAGTCGGGTTGAAGAGTCCAACGACTATTTTAACAGACCAGTTTCAGGGGAAGAAATTACATTTGCACTTAAAAGAAATTATACAGGAAAGCTGCTATCCCTGATGGGATGATTAGAGAATTGTTAAAAATTTGCACAGAAAATGTCTTATATATTTTTTGTTGTTGTAGTTTTCAATGCATTGGTTCTGAAGGTGTTTTCCGGAAAGTTGGCCGGAAGGAATTGTGCTACGATTAAGCAATAAGGGTGATGTCAACAATCCGAACAACTATAGGGGCATTACTTATGTGATACCAGCAGTAGAATTTAAAGGACAGTCATAAATCGCCGTTTACAGGAATGCGTTGAAGAAAATAACATTACCGGAGAACACGAAGCTGGTTTTAGGAAAGATTATTCAACCATTGACCACATCTTTACACACACACACACACACACACACACACACACACACACAGAGAGAGAGAGAGAGAGAGAGAGAGAGAGAGAGAGAGAGAGAGAGAGAGAGAGAGATCTTTGTTTTTCAAAATACTTGGATGCAGCAAACAAACCGGTATTAAAAAATTAGCCACCAGGTTTGTGAATTCACTTCATATGACGTTTTGCTCTATTTCTTAAGATAGTTTCGTATAAGGTATTTGTATTCGATTCATTCCATTTAATGTCGGCAGACATAGAATGAACCAACAAACAAATGATTGAACCAGAGCAAAGCAAAAAATCCTCAGTTAAAGTCATACAGTAATCTGATTACATTTCAAAACTTTTCTGTGCAATTAACATTTTATTGCATTTTCTGAAAAGTAAATTATAAGAGAAGCACATTAATGAAGAAGAAAGGGGAAAAGGAGAGAGGGTGGTTGTTCAGAGGGAAGGAGAGAATCTAAGAATATCATAACCCTGAAAATAGCAACAACAATATCAACAGTAATAATAACAATTGTTATAACAATATTGATGAGATGATAACAATAACAATATTAATAATAATAGTAATAATAACAATAATAATGATAATGATTATAATGATAATAAATAATAACAAACAACAACACAACAAATATAATAATAATAATAATAATAATAATAATGATTATAAAAGCATCACACTAATAACAATACAATAACAATAACAACATGACTATCAAGTTTTAAAAAAAAAAGGTGGCGAATATGTATGTGAAAATGGGCATGAGGTATAAAACATTTTGACTAACTCTTACGATAGATATTTTTACATATGTATCTGTAGTAAACCTAGGCACTTCATCATTAATATTTGCATTATATTGTTCCATCTTGTATCTTTTATTCAGCTGCTTCTGAAAGAGATTTAAGTGGACATTTTCACACACACACACACACACACACACACACACACACACACACACACACACATATATATATATATATATATATATATATATATTCTCTTTAGATAACATAATAAAGTCAAAAATACTATCTGTATTGAATTGGTTATCCACATCAAAAAGAACCAGTTCACATGAAATCTTTACATTGGATTCATTTTCACATTTTTGTGTGTGATATTTTTCTTCCAAAGAGGTCCAAAATTTACAATTCCGGGAAGAATGTTCGATAGACTCTCTTAACTCATTACATAGCGAACAGTTTGCCGTAGCAGAGATACCTCCAGCACTGAAAACGACATTTGTTGCAAGAATTCTGTGGACAATCGAATCTGTGCCACTTTAATCTGACGTCTATAGTTTTATGTATTTTCAGGAACACTTCTCTCCAAGGAGTATCAACATTTACATTTTTGTGTCCATTTGAAAACAAACATTAGGTTTAACATTGTCTTGTGTTAGAATTTCATACAATAATTTGATATTTTCGGTAGCTTATAAATATATCTTAATGCACCTGGGTATGTCCAAAACTGTTATTGTTAGTATATCGTTTTATTCCACTTATTCTTATACATTCTTTAGTTACAGATATAATACCAATAGATGTGACAAAATCAATCCTACGTCCACGATTTGTTGAAAATTCTTCAAACGTCATCATTCTCCATTTGTCTTGAGACAATGTTTTATTGCGTACAGTCCTTCTCTTATCGGTTTATTATCTTTAACTACTACATTGCCCAATTTTTAGATTTTCGTTGTAAAAAGAATCCGTTTAAGAAGCAATTCATTCCAAGTTTTAGGTTTTACATTTCAATGAAACAACTTGAACGCTTTCAGTACATGCATCCAAAACAGTGCTCATATTTTTATGCTTAAAATCAAAAGCTGTCCTATAGTATTCTAGAAACGAAAGAATTGGGCATATTTTTATTGCTATACTTTCCATTTACAGTTCATGATTTTCAGTTTTTAATTCATGATAGTTCCAAAACACAATTTTTTTTTTTATGTCGGGTATATTAACTCCACCCTGTCTCGTTGTTTTGACAGAAGTCTTCCGACTAATTTTATCTTGTTTCCCATTCCAGACAAACTGAAAGCACAGTTTCTGGAGACTTTTTATAAGGTAGTCAGGTGGATCGGGAAGTAATATCCATAAGTACATTAATTTGGACTAAACAAGCGATTTCAAAACAGCAACTCTACATTTTGGGAAAATGGTTCTTTGCAACCGAAAAGTATTTTGACTTTGGAAAATGTTTCGTTTATAATTATTCTGGCACACTCTTTTAGATCTTGAGTGAACCATATATCTAGTATCTTGAATCTAGAGGGATTCATATTATTTTAAAGTGTGTGGAGAGTAAGTTCATGTGATTTTTTTTTCTTTCTAACCATACTGCTTCTGTGCTGTTCATATGCAGTCCTGATACTCGGCCAAAGCGGTCAAGTATAAGTACATTTAACCAAAAAAAAGTTGTATCTCCTTCATTAAATATAACTGAGCATCATCGGAAAACTTAGACTTTTTGTGTTTAAATGTCACCGATATTAATTCTTTTAATCAAATCCTCTTCTTTAATAATTATTGCTAAAATTTCCACACAAAGAACAAACAAACCACTGGGAAGTTTTTCCATTAACAATAATATTTTGAAACTTTGTTACTACTGAACAGCGTGAAATAATACGTAAATATGAATGAAAAAATATGGGATTACATAACATATCTAAGATACCTACAAGAGTCCGAAACATCAGCGCGCACTCAAAGCACCTGTACCCTTACATGTAGCTGAAAGAATTACTACCTTAATGCCGACCAGCTGGTTTCTGGCACATGCACAGTGCATACATACCTGGCTTGTGTGCTATGGAATCTATCAAATCAATTACACGCAATCCTGACTTCTCCACCAGCTCGCGTGCTTTCTGTTTTCCCCAGCAAGCTCCCAGAGCTTGGGAATCTTCCTTCTGATAGCTTTCTGGAATACAGAAGAATGTGCTGTAGGCATACAGCGCAGCTGCTGAGGGATTTCCCACGTTGTCTGAGACGTAACTGGACATAAACATGTCCACCATGGAAAAATGCCCACCTGGCTTGAGAACTTTTTTGATTCCTTCCAGCCCTTTCAGAGGGTATGGGAGGTCATGGATGACATCACAGGTGAACACCCAGTCAAAACTCTCATGAAAGTCCTCAGGGATCTGAAAAATGTTCAGTAACTGGATACTGACGTTGGTGAGGTTCTGCTCTTCGACGGCGTTCTTCACCCAATCCCAGACCTTGTGGAACCAAATCTGTCACCAGGAACTGGGACTTGGGAAACATGGCAGCCAGGTGGCAGGAAAAACTGCCGGTCCCAGCACCAATTTCCAGGGCTCGGACTCCCTTCTCTGAAAGAAATAGTGACGATGCCTCAGTCACTTACATGGTGTACAGAGGTATTTCAATCCAAAAGTCACTCTCACCAATGCACTGTAAAAAAAAAAAAAGTGATACTATCTGAGTAAAACCGATTGTGAAAGACGAAAGAAGAAGCAGCAGCAGTCACACAATGGGATGTAGTACAGCTGATTCGTAGGGTTATAGTCGGCTACCTTAATAAGACACATAAGCAAAACTTTGGGGGGGGGGGGGGGGGGGCTATAATATTACTGTTAATGTCGAAGAAGGTTCAACCAATTCACAGACGGGTTCTTCCTGAAACTGACAGCTAAGTCCTCTGGGATGGATGTCTAATTTGTGCAGAAAATTTAATTTTCTCCTTAGGTTTAGAGACTGCCAACGCAAGACTGACTTTACAATCCAAAGCCATATAATTATGACAGATTGTATTTTAATTCAAGGACTATACTTCTTATGTTTCTACCTGACCACGTCAGGAGTTACAGCAATATTGACACATCAGCTCAGGTCGCACAGAATGTGCTGCCAGTTATCTTGAAATGCTTTTATCAACTTTATCTTGAAACCCTTTGATCACGTTTTTATCCAAGCTGTGGTGACACCAGTGAACGTATGTATTGGATCTGTGTGTATCACCTAGAATCACACGAGTAGCAGATGTATTAGAGTCACACTGATGACAGAGTGAGTGATATCATTTTAGTGTCTACCCTGCGTGGCACTTTGAAGTTGTGAAGAGATTGATTTGTACTCAAAAAGCAAGACTCGTGTCTTAGTTTTGAACTGTGTCTACCCACGTTGTGTGGATAAAGATTTTTTTTTCTTATTCGTCAAACTGGATAACACGTTCTTTTAATTTTCATACGGACTGGACGGTTGAGTTGTATGGTTCAAAAATAAAATTGTGAAATGCTTCAGAGATTATATCGAACTATTATTCTGGGAACAGTGTTGTGCAAATTAAACTGCTGTTAAGCTTGCTACGTTGGTTTTAAAGTATTAGTAAGCTGCATGAGTATTAAAGAAAACAGCACTTGCAGCGCATGTGAAGAGTGATTGTTTGAAGACAGTTTGGTTGAAAGTGAAAAATGTAAAACAAACGATCACTCATTTGCGTGCTGTGAAGTGCTGTGCTGAGCTGGTGTGGAAAGACAGGGATCTGTTCGTTGCTTATCAGATTTGTTTACTTTCCCGTTATAACAATGCTCACCCAGCTGTTCATTTAGGCCTGGAGTTTTCAGGACGGCTGCCGTAAGATCGTGCTTATAGAGCTCAGTACTTGAGCCTATTGTGCCGAAGTCAGCATCTCTGTACGTAACACCTGCAAACAATTCCAAGAACAAAAGATACACCAAGCCATCATTAATGATTATGAGCTACTTAACGTTTAAAGAGCTGTGTTCACCACCATAAACATAATGATGATAGTCTACTACTATTATAAGTTCCTTATTTGTGTATTTGGTAACGGTTTATTTTTTTCCTTTACAGTTCTATCAAGTGTTGTTCTGTTTAATTTTATGTATGTTTCTTTGTCTTTCTTGGAACGTTTTTAACCCTAACCTGATAACGCTTGTAAAGAAAGGTCTCTTTTTATACTCTTTTTATACTATCAGCTATCTGTCCTCTTGCTGATTCTGCAGCATCTCTGGTTCTAATCTTGACAAACTATCAACTCGGTCGCACGCAAGCACGCACGCACGCACATGCACGTCACGTTCCGTGTGCGTACATGCCACTTTCCTGTTTTTCCTCATCCAGTGCAGAACAGGAAAGTGTATTTAAGTGGCATCTGCAGTGTACTGCTGTCATCCCTCTGCTTTGAACTCGGTACGATCACATCAAAAATAAGGAGAACTAGCAGCAGAGAACTACATCGATCCTCACCGCCATATACAACAAATCCCTAAGCACAAGCGAAGTCCCTCAAGACTGGAGAGACGCTTTAGTTACACCAATATACAAGAAAGGACCACACTCTGACCCAAGCAACTACAGACCAGTATCACTTGTCAGCGTACCATGTAAGACACTAGAACACTTAATAGCGAGCAACATCATGACACATCTAGAGTCCAGCAATATCCTGACCCACACAACACATGGCTTCTTGAAGGGACGTTCCTGTGTCACCCAATTGCTCGAGCTGACGGAACAACTATCCGAGAAATTAGACCTGGGCACGGACGCCGACATCGTAGTGAAAGATTTTGCGAAGGCTTTTGACAAAGTCAACCACAGCGTCATGGTACACAAACTTCAACACTACGGAATCAGAGATAAAACCAACCAATGGATCGGAAACTTCTTGGTCAACCGACGTCATTTAGTAGTGGTGCACGGATGACGCTCGGAACCAGTAGCTGTTAGATCTGGCATTCCCCAAGGTTCTGTGCTGAGACCCTGCCTGTTCCTCGTACACATCAACGACCTCAAAACAGGGTCCAATCCAGCACACGCCTATTCGCTGACGACACCATCGTCTACAGACACATTTTAGGTGAAGCAGACCAGCAAGCCCTCCAGAAAAGACCTGGAGGTGCTAGAATAGTGGGAGAGGGAATGGGACATGGCCTTCCACCCAGACAAGTGCACAGTCATGCATGTGACCCGCAAAAGAGATACACCCACTGCTGGATACCAACTCACAACCAGACTCTCCAGAGCTGCAACAACACAAAGTATCTCGGAGTGACCCTGCAAAACACGGCAAATGGAATAGGTTCACATCAACAACATATGTGCCAAAGCCAACACTAGGATTCTTTCGAAGGAATCTAAAGAACACCGGCAGGAAGGTCAAAGAAATGGCATATAAAGCACTACTGAGACCAATGCTGGAATACGCCTCCGTTGTCTGGGACCCACACACAGCTGCCCAAGATATCCAGGACATAAGGCCATCCAAAGTAGAGTAGCCCGCTTCGTCATGAACAATTACAAGCAAACCTCCAGCGTCACCATCATGCTAGAGGGAACTAAAATGGCCACCCCTTGAGACGAGGCGGAAAGCGGCACGACTAACTATGTTTTTACAACATGAAACACAACACACGGCTGTAAAGTTCCACCATCTAAAAACCCTTCCGAAAAGATCAAGGAGGGTCCACAACCAACAATTCAGCAGGATAACATGCCAGACAGAACAAAGAAATATGTCGTTCCTTCCAAGAACAGTAAGGGACTGGAATCTGCTCCATCAGGAAATAGAGCAGGTCCCAATGGCAGGTACCTTCAGTAGGAAGGTATCTGCAAATTCCGTAAACCCCAACTCTCTCCTCCACTCCCCTTCCCCCCTCCCCCACTCCACCCTTCTTTGTACTCTATACTCTCCTTCATTCTCTCAATAAAAGTTTTTTTCTCTTTTTAGTCGTCTTCACCCCAAATATAACAATAATAGTCAAACACTTGACTGTGGTTACTAACGGAAGAAGAAGAAAAAACAACAACAATAGAATCAACATTGTCCAGAATAGCCTTCGTTTTGTCAAAGGGATGACGAACCGTTATACTCAGCAAAACAACAGTTGATCGCAACTGTATGAATTCA
This sequence comes from Conus betulinus, assembly GCA_016801955.1. Classification (NCBI taxonomy): domain Eukaryota; kingdom Metazoa; phylum Mollusca; class Gastropoda; order Neogastropoda; family Conidae; genus Conus; species Conus betulinus. Next base: position 99,590 of record JADBJO010007996.1, read on the forward strand.
ATTTTCCAAACACTCTGCTGTCAATATTGTGATAGTGTTCACACACACACACACACACACACACACACACACACCACACACACACACACACACACACACAGGACAGAGGAGGAGAGAGACAGAGAGAGAACACAGAGAGAGAGAGAGAGAGAGAGAGAGAGAGAGAGAGAGAGAGAGACGAGAGAGAGAGAGAGAGAGGAGATCTTCGTTGACTGTATGCATCATGAAATAGTGACTGGCTACTACTTATGCAGGTCATCACACACACACACACACACACACACACACACACACACACAATCAAAGTATTCATTTTGTTACATACGTACCATAGGCTAGCAGAAAAAAAGGAAATGAAATAACTTCATAAAAGTTTAACGTATTGAGAATCTGTTATTATGTCTCTTCATTTTGATGTATAAAATGATTTTAGACAATTTTTCTGGGCTTTTCCTTTTTTTCAAATTTCTTTTCTTTTCCTGTCCTTTACTTCTTCTTCTTCTTCTTAAAAAAAAACCTCCTCAGTTACAAATGATGAATCAGCTGATCAATACAAACGGAGGATTAAATTCGGAGCTGCGGTGTTGGCTAAACAGACTTTGTGCGCGTGCATCCGAGTTAGCGTCAAAGTGAGATGATTACAAGCGGAAATTGAAACAAACTTCAACGAAAAAGAACTGTTCCGGCGAACGAAAGAGACAAACAAATTACAAGACAAAAGACGGATTCCACGTCCACGTCACGTCATTCCACATCCATATTGCGCCCAATTTGAGGAGATAAGCGATTGTCCATTCTTCGTTTTCATTGTCTAGAATGTTATGTGTCTTGCCCGAAGAAGGCCATTGGTCGTGTTTTTGTCTTGTAAGTTATGTCTCTTTCGTTCGGCGGAACAGCAGTTTTTCTTTTTAGTGTGGCATCAGAGGGTTTTTCTCACGTCACTTGTGACAGAGACTGCACAAACGTGTTCCAGATTCGTTCACAAAGGACATTGCAAAACACACTGATGAGATATTTTTAAAAGCGTACGTATATACATACTGATCTTACATTCACCCAAATTCGTTCATAAAAAGAAAGGGGAAAAAACGAAAGAAAGACAGAGCACAAGACAAAGAAAAAGGGGAAAAGGAGAGAAAAAAAAGGCTGTTCTAACCAAAAGCAGGGCCATTCTCAGAAAAGCAAGCTTTGACGTCAGTGAACCTGTGGGCGATCATGGTCATCAGGTCGGTGAAAATGGCGGTCTCCTCAAAAGTCACACGGTGCTGAGGAGGGAGAAGAAAGAAGCGTGGAGCCATCCCGTCTTCCGCTCCAGTGCCCTTCTCCACCTGAATCACCGTCATGGCAGCCAGGGAGGACAGCACCTCACGGGTGTAGCTGTTAGAACAGTGACCACGACTGAGTCATAGGAGTGACGGTCAGTTCTGGTAGGAGCAATCCAGGAGTTCCGAACCCCACCCACACCCCCTCCCACCCACATCCTCCTCCTAAAAATTTTAAAAATTTAAATAAGAAATTTACAGATCAGATACATAGTGGACTTGTGATATACCCGGAGAAGTCTTCAGTTTATCTTGCTGACGGAAGGAAGCCCCTTCAAACCCTCCTCCCCCCCCCCCCCCCCCTCCCCCCGTTTTAACCAGATCTGCGCTTTGTTTCCTTCACCCACCCCCTCACCCGTGTTACTAAAATCTGCTCCTCGTTTCCTGTCCCTTCTCCATTTACCAAGTCTGCGCCTTGTGTGCGCCCCTCCCTGCCCTTTCCCTGGTTTTTACTAAATCTACGCTTTGTTCCCCCCCCCCCCACCCCCCATCTCCCCACCCCTCGCTCTTTTCCGCCTTGTTCACCACTTTTGCCCCTGCACCTCCCCCAACCCCACCCTGCCGCCTTTACAAAATGCCACTAGAGTCCTGCCACTCCTGCATCCCGATCTTAATTTCTCAAACACTGAATCCATTAGTACTAAATCCGCCCCTGCAAACGGTAAGATCCTGCCCCCCCCCCCCCCCCTCCCCCCCCCAACGCCGCCCCTTTTTTACGCTTCTGGATATCATACTATGCTGCCTCAAAGTCTGAGTGACTGTCCAACATAAATCCCACCGGCCTTTGCTTGAATTCAGTGGAGAGTCTGAATTTTTTTTGGCACAATCGTATATAGGCACTTATTTCAGTGCCTGGCATGTTTACATCTACAGCAGTTCCTACCGTTTCTTTCAGCCGGAGCTGGGAAGCAATGTCCTGGGAAGAGAGGGGGCGTGAGGCCTCTGTCAGGACTCTCACTATGCCTGTCTGATGTGTGCCATAGTCATTGCCATGGAGACGGGCGCCACTACGACCACGCTGGCCCGCCAGTTGTTTGTATGTCTGGTCATCAGGGGTGTCATCTGCACGGAAATGACGTGTGTATTCACTTTCAGTGTGTGGTGGAAAGCTATTGTTTCTTTGCAATACAGAAATACGAGATGTTTCTGTTTTCTTTTTTTCTTTTTTTTTTTTTCTTTTGGGGGTGGAGGTGAGTGCAGGTGGGAGCTTCAATTTTGTGTGATGGATGAAAGGTTCCAGACTCAGTGTGAATGTGTGTGTGCGTGTGTGTGAATGTGTGTGTGTGTGTGTGTGTGTGTGTGTGTGTGTGTGTGTGGTGTGTGTGTGTGTGTGTGTGTGTGGTGAGTGATGAGTGAGTGAGCGAGAGAGAGAGAGAGAGAGAGAGCGAGAGAGAGAGAGTGAGAGAGTGAGGGCGCATATGTACGAGAGAGCAGGTGTGTGTGTGCACGAGTGTGGGCGTGCGTGCATGCGTGGTGTGTGTGTGTGTGTTGTGTGTGTGTGGGTGTGTGTGTGTGTGTGTCTGTGTATTTGTGTCTATGTGTGTGTGTTTGTGTGTGTGTGTGTGTGTGTTGTGTGTGTGGTGAGTGAGAGAGAGAGAGAGAGAGAGGAGAGAGAGAGAGAGAGGAAGGGATTTTTCTACTGTTTCTAACTAGTTGAAGCCCGCAGACTTCATTACTTTGAGGATTATGCTGCAACCAGTGTGTACGTATGCTCGTATCATCCATTTTCAAGGGGCACACGATGTCCTACTCTTCTGGAAGCTGACAGAATAATACTTTTCTCATCACCACTACACTTTGATAAGAAAATACTTACCTTTTGCAGCCATTGTTTTCTGTGAGACTAGAGTTCTTGTCACTGATTTGCCGAGAGACGTGATTGCCTCGTTTTCACCTTTTTCCTCAGCCTGAGAATCTGAAGAATTGAACAAAAAACATCGGATGAAACATTCAGCCGCCAACCGCAAATCTCATAACAGCCTTATTTTAAAGTCAATACCTCAGTTACGAGAAGAAATTAGAGCCATTTCACTGTTTTATGCACAAAAAAGAGCTGAATTATTCCACTCATAAATAATTAGGAAAACTAAGTACACGCAGTG
>JADBJO010007997.1:0-47500 GCA_016801955.1 Conus betulinus
TGGAGTGGTAAAACCATGTGGACAGTCTGGGAATGGTAAAACAGTCTGGAGTGGTTAAAACAGTGTGGGACAGTCTGGAGTGTGTTAAAACAGTGTGGACAGTCTGGAAGTGGTAAACCATGTGGACAGTGCTGGAATGGTGGTAATACAGTGTGGACAGTGTGGAGTGGTTAAAACACAGTGTGGACAGTCTGGAGTGTAAAATAGAGTGGACGGTCTGGAGTGGTAAAACCATGTGGACAGTCTGGAATGGTAATATAGGTGGGACAGTGTGGAGTGGCCAAACACAGTGTGGACAGCCTGAAATGGTAAAACAAAGTGTGAACAGTCTAGAGTGGTAAAAACAGTGTGGACAGTCTGGAGCGGGTAAAACAGTGTGGACAGCCTGGAGTGGTAAAAAGGTGTGGACAGACTGGAGTGGTAAAACAGTGCGGACAGCCTGGTGTAGTAAAACACAGTGTGGACAGCTTGGAGTGGTTTAAAACACAGTTAGGACAGTCTGGAGTGCTAAAACACAGTCTGGACGTCTGGAGTGGTAAAACTGTGTAGACAGCCTGGAGTGGTAAAACAGTGTGTGGACAGCCTGGAGTGGCAAAACACAGTGTGGACAGCTTGGAGTGGTAAAACACAGTTAGGACAGTCTGGAGTGCTAAAAACACAGTGTGGACGTCTGAAGCGGTAAAACAGTGTAGACAGCCTGGAGTGGTAAAAACTGTGTGGACAGTCTGGAGTGTTAAAAACACACTTTGGACAGTGGTAAAACAGTGTGGACAGCCTGCAGTGGTGAAAACCTGTGGACAGTCTGGAGTGGTAAAAACACAGTGTGTGGACAACCTGGAGTGGTAAAACAGTGTGGACAGCCTGGAGTGGTAAAGCAGTGTGGGACAGCCTGGAGTGGTAAAACAGTATGGACAGTCTGGAGTGGTAAAAGCAGTGTGGACAGTCTGGAGTGGTAAAAAACAGTATGGACAGTCTGGAGTGGTAAAACACAGTGTGGGACAGCCTGGAGTGGTAAAACAGTGTGGACAGCCTGGAGTGTGTAAAAACACAGTGGACAGTCTGGAGTGGTTAAAACACAGTGTGGACAGCCTGGAGTGGTAAAACAGTGTGGACAGCCTGGAGTGGTAAAACAGTGTGGACAGTCTGGAGTGGTAAAACTGTGTGGACAGTCTGGAGTGGTAAAACAGTGTTGACATTCTGGAATTGTAAAGCAGTGTGGACAGCCTGGAGTGGTAAAAAACTGTGAGTGGTAAAACAGTATGGACAGTCTGGAGTGGTAAAACACAGTGTGGACAGCCTGGAGTGGTAAAACAGTGTGGACAGCCTGGGGTGGTAAAAACAGTGTGGACAGTCCGGGAGTGGTAAAACAGTGTTGACAGTCTGGAATTGTAAAGCAGTGTGGACAGCCTGGAGTGGTAAAAAAACTGTGAGTGGTAAAACAGTATGGACAGTCTGGAGTGGAGTAAAACACAGTGTGGACAGTCTGGAGTGGTAACACAGTGTGGACAGCCTGGAGTGATAACACAGTGTGGACAGTCTGGAGTGGTAAAACAGTCTGGACAGTCTGGGGTGGTAGAACTGTGTGGACAGCCTGGAGTGGTAAAAAACTGTGGACAGTCTGGAGTGGTAAAACACAGTGTGGACAGCTTGGAGCGGTAAAAAACAGTGTGGACAGCCTGGAGTGGTAAAACACAGTGTGGGACAGCCTGCAGTTGTAAAAAAAACCTGTGGACAGTCTGGAGTGGTAAAACACAGTGTGGACAGCCTGGAGTGGTAAAACACAGTGTGGACAGTCTGGAGTGGTAAAACAGTGTGGACTGCCTGGGAGTGGTAAAAAACAGTGTGGGCAGCCTGGAGTGGTTAAAACAGTATGGGACAGTCTGGAGTGGTAAAACACAGTGTGGACAGCCTGGAGTGGTAACACAGTGTGGACAGCCTGGAGTGGTAACACAGTGTGGACAGTCTGGAGTGGTGGTAAAACAGTATGGACAGCCTGGAGTGGTAAAACAGTATGGACAGTCTGGAGTGGCAAAAAACACAGTGTGGACAGTCTGGAGTGGTAAAACACAGTGTAGACTGTCTGGGAGTGGTAAAACAGTGTGGACAGTCTGGAGTGGTAAAACGCCGTGTTGGCAGCCTACAGTGTTGACAACAGTCCAGCTGTGGAACATTCTCATCACACGAACAGATGGATCAGAGCATTGCTATTTCTCGTGGCCAGATATTGTCACATGTCAGCTAACAGCTGTATCACGTCAGCCAGAGAGACCAGATTTCCTCCTGTTATGGAAAGAAGACGATGCAGCCCACACGGCAGCATGTGGTCTGTGGACGACCAGCGGTTTGAAAGTTCCAATCATATCAACAACACACGCAATACTTCATTTGGGTTGACTGGAAGCAGCAATGACCATCAATTGTTCTGTCGTTCTACTGAACTTCTTCCGACTTCACATTACGCACGGGGAGTAGCAACACGCACCAGCTGGCAAGGAAGTTTGCAGACGACAGCTCAGTGTTACACAAGGTCTCTGCTCTCACGTCAACTGACAAATTTGTTCACTAATGCGGAGATTCCCGATATTAGCAAAGGCCAAATCAAATGAACCTAGTCTCTTCGTTGGAGGGCTCAAGCCTTCTTCAGCAAGTGGGATGTGTAAATTAGTCACACGTAACCATTACACTGACTGAAAAATCCCCCCCCTCCCCCTTTACAGCCCTTCTCCGTCCTCATACGCTCCGGCACATAGGCACGCGCACGTTTGCACATACATACACGAGCACCTTGAGATACTGGGACAGCCAGCCAGCCACATTGAGATAGACCAACCGACAGACAGACAGATGGACAGACAGACACTGAGACTAATATTCAGCCAGTCAGACAGACACCCAGACACACACACACACACACAACACACACACACACACACACACACACACACACACACACACACACACACACACACACACACTGTGTGTGTGTGTGTGTGTGTGTGTGTGTGTGTGTGTGTGTGTGTGTGTGTGCTTCTGTCTGTCTGACTGGCTGTCTGTCTGACTGGCTGAATATTAGTCTCAGTCTGTCTGTCCATCTGTGTGTGTGTGTGTGTGTGTGTGTGGTGTGTGTGTGTGGTGGTGTGTGGCTGAATATCAGAGAGAGAGAGAGAGATAGAGAGAGAGAGAGAGAGAGAGAGATGCCACGAAACAAAGAGCTCAATGCCAGCTCTGAAATGATGATTCTACATTCAGTTTAAGGATTGGAACATTTAATTGTAAGGTGCTTTTCAAGGGGCAACTTAAAAATATCACACACACACACACACACACACACACCACACACACACACACACACACACACACACACACACACACACACACATACACACACACACCACACACACACACACACACACACACACACACACACACACACACACGAACAATATTTCTACCTTTTTGCCTCTTTTGGGATATGGAGGATGGGTGCGTTTTGAAGCAATAACAGGAAAAAAACAAGCTAAATTCAAACATATATTGCTAGTCAATGCTGACATAGACCAACAATTTACAACACTTGAAATAATCTAATACACTTTGACAACAGAAGCATTAATGGTTCAGGCAGCTTATAAAAGAAGGAAACTCAACTTGTGTGTTTCCTGGCTGTTCGTGTGGTGTGGTCGTGTGTAGGGAATAATCGGTACGCACATCCAAATGTTTGAAAGTGAGAGTCAGTCATACACACAGCACCACACCACCCATGTCAGGTTGATAAAAATAAAGAAGACCTGTGAGAAGAAACAGCAGAAGTTCCAGCAAGCCAAGCAGCTCACCCAACAGAAGCTTCGGCAGATGAAGAACGATTGCTGGGAAAAGAAAGCAGAAAGTCTGCCAGCTGCGGCTGACACCAACGGCATGAAGTCATTTCACGAGGGTCTTCGCACCATCTATGGACCAAAGAATACTGCATCAACACCCATTCGTGCTTCTGACCAGACCACTCAGCTGACAGATAAGACCGACATTCTTGCTCGCTGGGCTGAGCACTCCAATGCTCTTTTGAATAGAGTCGTCAATATCTAAAGAAACAATTGCAACGCTCCCACAACTGCCAGTGAAAGAATCTCTTGCAGACTCACCCTCCAGTGCAGGGACTGCGTGGGCTCTGAGGCAGACCACCTCCAGTAAAGCACCGGGAGCAGATGGAATTCCAGCAGACATCTACAAGAATGGAGGCGAGCTACTCCTGGACAAGCTGACCAACCTCTTCCAGTCCATATGGGAAAAGGGAAAAGTGCCCCAAGACTTCAAAGTGCCCCAAGACTTCAAAGATCTCTCTATTGTACACATCTAGAAGAGGATAAGTGATGATTAAAGCGCCCTGTAACAATCATCGTGGGATTTTCCTCTTGTGTATCGCAGAAATTCTTGCCAGAGTCATTTTGAACAGACTCATCACCCACATATCAGACTTTTATCGTCCCTGAATCACAATACAGGTTTCGCGCAGGAACAGACACAACCGACATGGTATTTGCTGTTTGCCAGGTACAGAAGAAGTGTTGTGAGCAGGATCAGGAACCCCACATGGTGTTTGTTGATCTCACCAAGGCCTTTGACACCATTAATCAGACTGGCCTGTGGAAGATCCTTCACAAGTTTGGTTGCCCGGGAAAAGCTCATCTCACTGATCGCTTCATTCAATGATGACATACAGGCGAGGGTGCTGGGAACATGGAGATATCTCTCTGACCCATTCCCACTAAAAGGTAGAGTGAAGCAGGGATGCCTCCCCACCCTCTTTTCCATTCTGTTTGCTGCAGTGCTGATTGAGGCATTCCGAGAGTGTGACAAGGGGCTATAAATCCAGTTATGTTCAGATGGCAAACTCTTAAACCTTCGACGACTTCAGGCCAAGACCAAAGTATTTGATGCCCTTCTGAGAGAGTCCCCTCTTGCAGATGACTGTGCACTGGCCGCACACTCTCATGAAGACATCCAATGCACCACAGATCGCTTTGCAGGGGCCTGCCAACACTTTGGACTAACAATCAGTCTTGGTAAGACCAGGCAATGTTCCAGTCTTCACCGTCCGCAGCTGGCAGTGCTCCACCATCATCTGCCGTCAGCAACACCACAGAGATCAAAACTGGACAGGGACTGCCATTTGGACAGCACTGTAAGCAGCAATGGATCTCTTGATGCAGAAGTGATGTTGCGCATCTCAAAGGCCAGCTCTGCGTTTGGCAGACTTTCAAAGAGTCTATGGCAAGACCATGGCATCAGACTGCTCATAAAGGTTGCTGTATACAGAGCTGTAGTTTTGAGTGCTCTCCTCTACTGTTGTGAGACGTGGACCATGTACCGCCGACACATCAAACAACTCGAACAGTTCTATCAACGATGCTTGCGCAAGATCTGCAGCATCAAATGGCAGACAGAGTGTCAACCTACAGGTCCTGAAGAAGTGTGGCTTACAATTGCTGCAACATCGACACTACTCCCTGGGAAGATGTCGCCGTTGATGGAACACAGTGGAAACAACGGTGCTGCTAGGGCACAAAGACATTTACATTTCAGGACAACAGAGCAGCTGCCATTCAGGAAAGGCGGAATCGGAGAAAACGGGGCTCATTCACGGAGAAAACGGAGCCCATCCTCGCAGGACTCCACTTCCATGCAGTGTCTGTGGAAGACTTTGTGCCTCAAGAATTGGTCTTCATTCCCACATCAGACCCACGTCAGCAGATTACCTGCCTACCTATTATTCGTCGGACACGACGTGAGAATTCATCATGCGTGTGTGTGTGTGTGCGCGCGCGCGCGCGCGCGTGTGTGTGTGTAAGTGTGTAAGGGCGCGTTCTGTGTGTGTGTGTGTGTGTGATGAGAGAGAGAGAGAGAGAGACGAGAGAGAGAGAGAGAGCGAGAGAGAACGTCCGAGAAGGAAAGAGAGACAGATCCCCCTACCTCTCTCTCTCTCTCTCTCTCTCTCTCACACACACACACACACACACACACACACATAGACACATATACACACACGCGCGCGCGTATAGAAAAGTACAGGGAGGCAGACAGATCTACACATACACACACAACACACACACACACACCACACACACACACACGCACGCGCGCGCGCACACGCACACACGCACACACACACACGCACTCAGAGAGAGAGAGAGAGAGGAGAGAGAGAGAGAGACGCAGACACAGACGCAGACACAGAGACAGATACAAATATTAAATGTGCTGTAGTAATTTTACTCTTCCAGAGAAACGTATGATTTTCAACATATGCATCCATCCAAACGTCAGCAGAATTGGTCCACTTAATATCAGGCATAGATAAAAGCTATGTATTACAACCACCACTTATATACAGATATACTGTAAATATTTTTACTCTCCCATCCATGCAAACGTGTACAGAACTGGTCCACTTAACATTAAGCATAGATGAAAGCAATGCATAAAACTACCGCCTATATACAGTGTCAGACACGGACATTCAAGGACATAATTGCGCATATTGTAAGGCGGAGTTCTTGCAGCGGTCAGTTCTTTCTTTTTCCGTGTCGATATTGGTATTGGGGAGTTACGATGCGTGTTTTATTTATTTGTGTGTGTGTGTGTGTGTGTGTGTGTGTGTGTGTGTGTGTGTGTGTGTGTGTGTGTGTGTTTTGTCGAGTCATTGTTGGTAGGTGATCGACCAAAGAGAGTGAAGTTTGTGCCTATATTTGGCTGTATCTATTCTTGTGATTTTGTGGTCTGTTGCCTTGGTGATTTATGGGTGAATGGTTGACCAACTATTGGAGATTGGTGCTTGTATATGGTTGTGTTCATATTTGGTCTTGTGTAAAGCTGTGGTGGTTATCGATTTATAATCTAGAGTCTGTGCCGATACACAGTTGTTCTCATATTTGGGAAGTGTGGTCTCGTCACCCCATGTGACTTACTGCTGATTGGTCCTCTGGCAAGATGGTGTTTCGAATCTGTATACGACTGTCTCTATCTATGCCCCAATCTGGAGTTTTGTCGTTCCGTTCCCTGGGCAACCTCTTGATGATTGGTCGAAGTCAGGGTGTGGCCTTGTCAGTTTCATGGTGTCTGTCAACTCTAAGTGTCGTCTGTTTTTTTTTTTTTTTTTTTTTTTTTTTAGTGTCTGATTCAGTTGTTTGCGACTCCTGGCTCGAGACGGACGAGGTCTTCTGATCCAGCGTTTGGTGAGGCAGTTTTGCCACTTTGTTTAGTGGGCTGCCAGGAAACCCATCGGTGTGTCCTTGTGACAGCTCGGGATTCCAAGAAGTTATCAGTGTGTCGGTGTCTGCCACCGGTGTCCACGCCTTCAAGGGAGCGAGGGTTTCCCCGGTCTGGAGCTGCTCTGGCGGGTGTTTGTCCTGTATTGTCTTCGTTGGTCATCGTAACTCCAGGTGAGAAGTGTAGGGCAGGTTGTTCATTGAAGAAGGGAGTTGGAGGCAGATGGTTCTGGATCGAAACGCGTCGTTTGCACATAGGCGAAATGTGAGAAGTGCGATTCATGTTAGTATGAAAAACAGAGGATCTACGGGGCCGTAAATCGCGCCGGCTTGTAGACAAGGGGGGAAGGAGTGAGAGGGAGGTGTCATATGCTTGACGCGCGCAACTGTTTGGGGCGAGAGGTTATCGTCATGCACGCGCGCGCCGAATGTCGGTATGTGCGCGGTTGTTGTTTTCATTGCATTGTTTTTTCCGTCGTTTGTTGAAAATGAACAACAACAACAACAACAACAAAAATGAATTTAAAAAAAAGTATTGTTTTAAATTCCGATAATTATCGAGTCAAACCATAACTTTGTATATATGAAATGGATGATGAGGATATAATAGGTTTTTGTTTATTCTTATTTTTTCTTTTGATTGGAGAAGAAAATTATTTCGTATGCCCTTTTTTTCATATGAAGGATGGCTGTTGCGCCGAAGCGATAATGGGAGGGGCGATGGTGGTGTGCTTTGACTTCGAGTAGGGGGGAAAGGGGAGTGTGAAGGTGGTTATTGTAGTTGGAAAGGAAATGGTATATGGTTGTTTGTGTGAAGCTGGTGAATTATATGACATTGGTGGTTTGAATTGATGAATATATTGCGTGTTATGCATTGATATATTTAATGCATTATGTTTCTTTTTGTGATTATGATTGGAACTTGGAATAGGTAGTTTTTAAATTTGTTGCGTTATTTATTTTATTTTATTTTATTTATTTATATATTTTTTTGCTGTCCCAACCTTTGCGCCACCTCAGAGACAGTGCACCCACGCCGCTTATTCCGACACCCCGTCCACAGCCACAACCCGGTCGGCCCCGCCGCAGCCCCCGGAAATCCACAGGGAGCAGTCAATGTCAAGTCGTCAAGAGGCAACCGACCGGAGGAGACACTGCACTGTTGCCGAGTCACTTCGGTGGTGTTCAGTGGCGCCAGTTCTGATCGAACATACGCAGGGACGCCCACCTACTAAGCCCCCTACTGACGACAATAATTGCGTAGTCGCGTAGCCGCGTGAGTGAGCTCTCCCTCCGGAGGGGCGCCACCACGTCTGTCCAACGACAGCCCCTATGGGCTCTCCGATACCGGTGACCCCGACGGAACCAAACCAAGGCCACAGACGTGTAGAGGATATCGAAACTGAGGTCACCATGAGAGCAGGGCATGAAGGGCCACAGAATTTGAGACTTTTTTTGGTGCTGATCGATGAGAATGAGGATTTACATTGGTCAAAATCCAACAACACAGCCACCGTCAATATTGAATGGAAACTTTCTTGCTCACCAAAGAAGTGTTAAGTTTCTGGGATTACACCAAACAACTGACGTTAAATGGAGGATTCCTATATCTGCATACAAAAGCCAGAAAAAAAAAGACCAGCAGCGATTACTAAGAAATACTGAAATTGTAATCAGAACAATTTATACTGTTACGATAACGCAATTTATGTGACAATTAATTATCTCTCGTCAGATGAACCACGACAAAAAACGAACCTTTCTAAACGGGTAAGGAAAAGGCACTCACACGTTAACAGCTTCCTGTTTTTAGTGAGACAGATTAAACACACACACACACGCACGCACGCACGCACGCACGCGCGCGCGCACACACACACACACACACACACACATACACACACACACACACACACGCACGCACGCACGCACGCACGCACGCGCGCTCGCGCCAAAACACACACACACACACACACACACACACACACACACACACACACACACACACCACACACACACACAGAGCTGTCGAAATCAAGTGTATGGTCGAGGAATGGGAGCATACTCTCATACTGGCGTGATGTTATACCATAATCCCAGTAGATGGTAGGCGTCATTTGGATCGTGGGGATTAGAGCTGCTCCCAAAAGGCTTCGGCAACAAGGAAAGGGGGGGGGGGGGGGGGGGGGTGTGTGTGTGTGGAGGGGTGGGGAGGGGATTTGCACCATGGCACAACGTCAGTACTGAGTCACCGTGTCAGTACTGTCGACAACACTGAACGAATGATTGTGCAAGAAATGTGTGTCTGGTGTGTCACTGTGTTAGTACTATCGACAACACTGAACGAATGATTGTGCAAGAAATGTGTGTTTGGTGTGTCACTGTGTTAGTACTATCGACAACACTGAACGAAATGATTGTGCAAGAAATGTGTGTTTGGTGTGTCACTGTGTGTAGTACTATCGACAACACTGAACGAATGATTGTGCAAGAAATGTGGTGTTTTGGTGTGTCACTGTGTTAGTACTATCGACAACACTGAACGAATGATTGTGCAAGAAATGTGTGTTTGGTGGCCGAATATAGCAGGGCGCAGTCCAGTAGCACAGGCCCCAAGCAATGTGATACAGTATCATCGTCGTCGTCATCATCATCATCATCATCATCATCGTCATCGTCATCGTCATGTCATTGTCATCGTCAGTGTTCTTGTTAGATGAAGAAGAACATATCTCCAGTGTACTGCCACTACTACTAAGAGTACTGTGATATCAGTTTACTATTATTACAGCTGCTGCTGCTGCTGCGACGGCTACTACTACTACTGCTGCTGCTGTTGCTGCTGCTGATGCTCTTCCTCTTCTTCCTCCTCCTCTCTCTCCTCTACCTCCTCTTTTTCTCCTTATCCCCCCCCCCTCCTCCTCCTCCCTCCTCCTCCATACAACGACGACTTACTACGACGACGACAACGACAACGATCAACAGACAAAAACCCACGCGCGCGCGCGCGCGCGCACCACACACACACACACACACACACACACACACACACACACACACACACACACACATTCGTGCACCCCAAACGTACAGAATGGCGAAACAGACACATGCGATGGGCATGCTTTCATACACATATTCACACATGAAGAATGACTAAAGTACTGGCTTGCTATTGCTACTTGACTAAACTTCCTTGATTGTCAGAATTAAAAGGCCTTATTACTTATTAGAGTGTTAAAGTGTACAGGTCTTGTCAGATGTTTTGCTTCTGCTGCAGACGCACACAAGCACACAACAAAATGCATACACATGTTGTTGTTTGTCAGTCGAGCCGACGAAGACCATCTAGTCATCCTGGATCGGGGGTGAGTGCGTAGATGGCTGGTCAGGCCGATCTGCGCCCGGAAAGACCTATCACAGTATGGACAGGGGATGGTGGCGGCAGTTGGAGATCTGCTGGCGCTGGTCTTCCTGATCATCTTGCACCCCCCCCCCCCACCCCCCCACACACACACACACGCGCGCGCGTGCGTATCTCGCTGCTATACCCGTCGACCGTGTAAAAAACACATCGTCACCTATATCATTAGTATACAAAGTACAGGGGATTTTGACCGTGCATTGAATCTACTTCCGTCTTCTGTTCACACACACTCAGCTTTCGCTTCAGGTTACAGCTCAGGTGACGACGTTGGAAAGCAGAGAGAGAGAGAGCGAGCGAGAGAGAGAGAGAGAGAGAGAGAGGTGACGACGTTGGAAAGCAGAGAGAGAGAGGAGAGAGATAGAGGTGACGACGTTGGAAAGCAGAGAGAGAGAGAAAAGAGAGAGAGAGAGTGTCTGTTTTAAAAAGTCCATGTCCATGCCCAGGAAGTGAATCATTCTGTCAGTGACTGTTGGTGAATGTCTGCATTGAACAGAGTTGAACTGAACGAAATGACTGCTCCATTTTTCCATTGATGGTTGATGTGATTTATACGGTGAGGGGTTAGCCTGAACAAAGTGGACTTGTCTTCAAGCCGGTCCATTGTCACAGTGACGATTTGTGCTGTGTTTCCTGTGGAGAAGAGCTGAACAAACAAAAACACTGACGTCCGTCGCTGTGACCGGTTCCTTGTGTCAGTGATGTTGGGGATCGTGGGTCGCACTGGGTGTAGGAACAGTCGTGTTGTGGCTGGGAGGGCTGACAGTCTTCTTCGCTCTGGGGACGGTAACGTGTCTGGTCTTGTTGTACTCACAGTTCTTATAGAACAGGGAGTGCTTTAGAATGGGAACGAAGAAAATGCTGTCTGTGTGTTTGTGTGTCCCTGGTCAAAATGTGTTCCACTCTCTCCAGACAAAACTACTGGACCGATCTTTCTGGAAATTTGTAGGTATGTTCATTATGAGTCACGGATGATGCCCGATGTTTTAGTTTACCGTTACAGCCGTTACTAACGGCTGTAACAGCCTGTACGGTTTTTCTTCTTTATGGAATATATCCGAAAGTACTTGGCCGATCTTTGCGAAAAGTAGCAGGTATGTTCATTGATGGGTCTCGGATGATACCCCGATGTTTAGTTTATGGCACTGTTATTAGCGTTACTAAGTTACACCGTTTACTACCCGGCTGGTAACGCCCTGTAACGCTTTTTCTTCTTCACTGGAATATATCAGTGAAAGTGCTGGACCCCCCCGAGCTCTGTGAACATTCGAAGGTATCTTTAATTATATAATGCACGATGTTTAGTTACGTATTAGCCAGTACTAAAAGCTGCAACGGCTGTAGACGGTTGTTTTCTTCATGGAATCTCAGAACAGTGCTTGTGCTGTTTGTGAAAATTAGGCAAGTATGGTATTTATTGGGTCACGGATGATTGCCCGGATGTTTAGTGAACGGTTATACCATTTCTTAAGTACTACTGACCCTTTGTGAGTATATCGGATTACGTGTTTAATACCTTTCAGATATTGTTTCTGATTTCATCATACCTAGGACAGCAATGTACAAAATGATTTCATTTCAGTACTTTTACAGGTTGAACAACGCACGGTTGGATTTTCCACTAAATATTCTCCTAAGAAGAACCAATTATTGGTCAGTACCACCAGTCTATTTTCACAAGCCGTCACGGAAGCCGCTCTGCTATCCCTAAAACTGGCCCGAGTTCGCTTTCTAGGGTTGCTTAAAATAGCCTCCGATCATTTCTGTATCTTATCTTATTCATAATATTATCCGCCCTCTGTAATAATATCGTCAGTCTTTTGTGAAATAAAGACGACGCAGCCCCTATTCACAGTCCTACTCCTGACTTATACATGGCACAGCCCAAGACCATTCTGAACACTAATATTTCGATCAAGACTGCCCAACAAACTTGCCCCATTAAGTTCCACAAGCATTGGCAGATGCAATCCGGGATTTCTAGTCGGTACATCTATTAGCAATCTCCGCAAAGCCAAGATTATACATCTGAACAAACTCTGCACCAACGTAAGCCGCGGTACCTTTCCTGTTTCACCCAAGCCCCAAACTTCTTTCACGGATACACTTCTACCAGGGCTTGCTCCGTACCCAAATCGTTTGCATGTTCCGCCCATAACTGTGATCCCTTTTACAATGTGCTATCTATCCTCACACAACCACGATCCAGCTGCTACTAGTCAACTTCCGAGCCCAAACCCTGACGTTCATACAAAGTTATCTTGAGTCGTAAAAAAGCATTGTACCCATATCATGCAATCTGGCCAACATGTCTCACCACCATTGCCAATGTTCAGCCTCTTCTGCCGTTTCGGCGCAACACCACGCTCCCACACTCAACACAAAACTAGTGTGGCTCAATGTCAACCCCATACCGTTCGTAAACACAAACACCACGCCCTTAGAGTACAATATATTATTTATTCATTACTACTTCGTACAAGAATTTCATTAGATCCATTTGTCGTTTTTGCCTAGAAAACCCGTCCTTTTCGCGAATTACACAATTAGCAAGTCGTATTTGCACTCTATTCAAGCAGAACCTAAGCTTTTGTGACAAGATTCGTTCAGTACATCCAATTGATTCTGTTAGACCGTCTAGCGGCCCGTCAGACAGCAGCACTATATCATCCGCAAACAAAATATACAGAGGAGCGAGAGAGAGAGAGAGAGAGAGAGAGAGAGAGTGTGTGTGTGTGTGTGTGTGTGTGTGGTTGTCCTGTACCACGCAATGTTAATCTGACAGTAAATGGTTCAGTAAGTCAGTTCAGGATGGTGTGTGCTGTGTGTGTGTGGTTGGTGTGTGTGTGGCGTGTGTGTGTGTGTGTGTGTGTGTGTGAATGTGGCCAATTCTACGTAACGGCAGTGTTTTGAAGCCTTGCTTCTGTTTAATAGAACAGCGAGTACTTTAGAAGGGAACGAAGAAATGCTATCTGGCATGTGTGTGGTGTGTGTGTGTGTGTGTGTGGTGTGTGGTGTGTGTTGTCTGGGTGTGTGGTCCGTGCCGTCGTCCGTCCATCCGTCCGTCCATGTCAAAATGTGTTCCACTCTCTTCCAGACAAAAACTATGGGGCCGATCTTCTGAAAATTTTGTAGGTATGTTCACTATGGGTCAGTGAATGATGCCCGATGTTTTAGTTAACCGTTATACGTTACTCATGGCTGTTAACGGCCTGTAACGGTTTTTCTCTTCATGGAAATATCTCAGGCATGTTCAAAATGGGTCACGGATGATGCCCAATTTTTTAGTTTACCCCGTTATAAACGTTTACTAACGTCTGTAACGGCTGTAACGGGGTTTTCTTCTTCATGGAATATCTCAGAAAGTACTTGGCCGATCTTTCTGAATATTTGTAGGTATGTTCATTGTGGGTCACGAATAATGCCCGATGTTTTCAGGCTACTGTGATAGCCGTTACTAACAGCTGTAACGGCCTGTAACAGTTTTCCTTCTTCATGAAATATCTCAGAAAGTACGTGGCCGATCTTTGTGAAAATTAGCAGGTATGGTCATTATGGGTCAAGGATGATGCCTGATGTTTTAGTTTTACCCCGTTATAACTGTTACTAACACACTAAACGGCCTGTAACGGGTGTTTCTTCTTTATGGAATATCTCAGAAAGTACTTGGCCTATCTTTCTGAGAATCGGAGGTATGTTCATTATGGGTCACGAATAATGCTTTAGGTTACCGTTATAGCCGTTTACTAACGACTGTAACGGCCTGTAACGGTTTTTCTTCTTCAAGGAAAATCTTGAAAAAGTACGTGGCTGATCTTTGTGAAAATTAGCAGTTATGTTCTTATGGATCATGGATGATGCCCTATGTTTACGTTACTAACGGCTGTAACTGCCTGTAACGCTTTTTCTTCTTCATGGAACATCCCAGAAAGTACTTGGCCGGGTCTTTATGAAATTAGGAGGTATGTTCATATATGGTTACGGATGATGCTAGATGTTTAGTTTACCGTTATAGCCGTTACTAATGGCTATAACGGCTTATAACTGTGTTTTCTTCTTTATGGAATATTGCAGAAAGCACTTGTCGATCTTTCTGAAAATTTGTATGTATGTTCCATTATGGGTCACGAATAATGCCCCATGTTTCAGGTTACCGTTATATCCATTACTAACGGCTATAACGGCCCATAACGGTTTGTTTTTCTTTTTTATGAAATATCTCAGAAAATACTTGTCAGACTATTTCTGAAATTTGTAGGCATGTGTTCATTACGAGTCACGGATGATGCCAATGTTTAAGTTTGCCGTTATAGCCGTTGCTAACGGCCCATAATGGTTTTCTTGTTTATGGAAAATCTCAGAAAGTTCTTGGCCGATCTTTCTGAACATTGTAAGTATGTGTCATTATAGGTCACAGATGATGGCCGATGTTTAATAACATATATTTAACTGTGGAATATCCTGAATGTCTGTGAAGGGTCGGCAGTATCATGGGAAAAAAAGTACTAGCATGACCTATTTCTAATTTTGAAAGCCCCACCCCCCACCCCCATTCGTTTAATGGTGTATCTTAAGGGTCCATATCCTAATTCCAAAACTACCTTCAGTCCAGTTTCCGAAGATAGGAATAACTCAGGCTGCTGAATTAAAACTATACTCAGTGAAATTGCAAAGCGGTTAAGGGGGGCGACAGGGAGATGTGTGGGGAGGGGGGGGGGGGGGTAGGGTAGTGGAGGGCCGAGGTGGACAAACCCTTTATTGAATATTGCTTTGACATTATCAGTTTGGTGTTTAAGTTGTTTGCCTTTCTTTTATTCTATCTCCTGTGTTGTTGTTAAACACGGCATAGGAGGTTTCATCGCTGTCTTTTGTCTTTGTCGGCACACTGAGGTGGACATTCACATGTCTTTGTCGCACACTGGGGTGGACATTTCACATGTCTTTGTCGGCACACTGAGGCAGACGTTTCACTATGTCTTTTTTGTCGGCACACTGAAGTGGACATTTTCACATGTCTTTGTCGGCACACTGAGGCGGACATTTTCATGTCCTTGTCGGCACACTGAGGCAGGCATTTCACTATGTCTTTGTCGGCACACTGAGGTGGGACATTTCACATGTCTTTGTCGGCACACTGAGGCGGACATTTCACTAGGTCTTTGTCGGCACACTGAGGCGGACATTTCACAATGTTGTTGTTGAACACAGCACAGATTTCATTGCTGTCTTTTGTCTTTGGGGCACACTGAGGGGCGACATGTCACTATGTTGTGTAAAACACGCACAGGTTTCATTGCTGGTCTTTTGTCTTTGGGGCGCACTGAAGTGGACATTTCACATGTCTTTGTCGGCACACTGAGGCGGACATTTCACTATGTTTGTTGAACACAGCACAGATTTCATTGCTGTCTTTGTCTTTGGGGCACCACTGAGGTGGACATGTCACTATGTGTTGTTGAACACAGCATGGAAGGTTTCATGGCTGTCTTCTCTGCTTTGGCGGCAAATGCGTTCGCTGTCTTCTTCTTTTGACGTTTTTTGCGTTTTTTTTTTTTTTCTCTTTTAAACGAGTTTCACCAGATGTAATACACACACTCCCAGAACTCGAAAAAGGTGACTAATAGCAAAACACAAGATGAAAAAAAAAAGCGTTCAGTCGTCTCTGTCGATTGCCACACTGTGGATTGTGCATGACGATGCTATTCAGGCTATTTCATTTCATCGCCAGACACGGACTGGGATTGAACTTTATTTTAGTTTAAGTCTCCATAATGAATGGATCGTTTCTTTAACACCACGCTGTCAGGGCTTTCATACTCTGTGAGAAGGAGAAGGCTGTGAATAAAGTGAATGATGAATAGCTATGGAACAACAAACTATCAATGTAGACGATTGATTTAGTCGTTAAACAAGAGTCGTATCTGTAAATAATGGAATACATTTACTACCCAAATCACCGTGTCCGTCTTCGCTTTACTTTAGTTATAGTGACGTCTATTGTCAGTGATGTCTCACAGATTTAGTAGCAACAATGATGAGGTTTTCTTTAAATTCTACTTACTTAATGACATGATTCCCAAGAATGTGTTTAAAACTGTGTCCACTTTGAGGTGGTGGTAACCATTATTAACCCGTAATCTTGGCTTATTTACCAATAAACAAAACAGTCATTAAAAAAATGTCTTTCCAAATGCCTGTGATATGATCGTTCAAATGAAGGAATAATAACCTTTCCGCTTCTAATCAAAGCATATTATTTCCAGAGCATTCAAACTGTGGAGACAATACGTTTCTTTCTATCATATCAAGGTATCAGCTTACACACATTCTAAATCCTCGGTGCATTTCAACCACAGGAGACGGACCTCATTATAACATAATATTTCATGTGTTTTAACTGTACTTGTTTTATTTGAATGTATCTATTTTTGCAGTTGAGATTACCTCGTTGAAAATGACTACAAAGGGTTTTTTTTTGTTTATTTTTTCTTTCTTTCTTGTTTGTTTTGTTTGTTTTACCGGCAGTTTTCTGAACGATAGTTTATTGAGTCACATTTGTTATTACAACGAGTGTAACGAGTGTGATCACCCAGTTTTAAACTCTCTTTCCGTGTGTGTGTGTGTGTGTGTGTGTGTGTGTGTGGTGGTGTGTGTGGTGTGTTTGTGTTGTGTGTGTGTGTGTTGTGTGTGTGTGTGTGGTGTGTGTGTGTGTGGTGTGTGGTGACACTGACATTGGCGTTTTTTCAGCAGTCAGATGCTGTTGAAAAGTCTGCCCTACTGCTGCTACTGTATTATTTCTGCTGCTGCTACCAACACCACAAACTCATGTACTATGCTACTGCTGCTGCTGCTACTACCTCCACCACCCTTATTGCTGTTGTAGCTATATTAACTATAACAAGAAAGACAATAATGATGATGATAATAATAATAGTATGATAATAAGGAACAATCATAATATATATAAAAATAACAATAATAATAATAATTATGATAATAATTTAAAAAAAAACTAATAACAATAATAGTAATAACAATAACATACACACGGCGCGCGCGCGTATTTAAAAAAAAAAAATTTGTTGGGCTTTTTACCGCCCCTTCAGAGGCTCCTCCTGCCTGTCTTATCTGTCAGATATTGCCAATGTGTTGTGTTCGTGTATGTTACAGTTCAAACGTGGCGCCGGAAAGTCTTACAATCAGAGCAGTACATATATAAACGAAAGAATCACCCCAAACAGGACCCCGATGCGGCAGCTAATGGCGAAACAAAGGGATCATACCCCTGCCAACTGTATCCACACCAGGGAAGATGAAGACCACTACACAGGACACCCCTGGTAGGAGGTGAACCTGGGCAGGACTACCCCACTGTACAAGATCGACATCTGGGCACGAACTGGCTGTGAGTTCAGTTGGTTTGTTTTATGCGCATAATCCTGAATGCGTTGTCGATATATCTGCATAGAGGAGAGTGGGGGGGGGTGGGGGGGGTGGGAATGAAAAGGGAGGGTGGGGGGGTTGTGTGTGTGAACGTGGCCATCGTGTGTGTGCACAAACGAGAAGAAAAATGTTTGTGTACTGGGTCTGTTCTGTATGTTTGTGTGAACGCCATCGTGTGTGCGCACTAACGAGAAGAAAATGTTATGTGTACTTGGTCTGTTCGTATGTAGTTGAGACATAGACCGACTGTACCCTTCCACCATCACTGTGTGATTCAGACGTGTACGTCAGTAACGTCCATTGACAGCTCCAGAGAGAAGAGAGTAAACTGCTCTGCCATCATGTATGGACAGAGAGTTCGCATCACCTTAAACAAAACAACAGTGTCACTGAACCTGTGGCGAAATGGGAAATTTGGGGTGAGTCAATTATGGATGAGTTCTGTGATTATACGTGTGTGAGTAAATGACTGAGTGAGTGAATGAGAGAGAGAGAGAGAGAGAGAGAGAGAGAGAGAGAGATGAGAGTGTGTGTGTGTGTGTGTGTTTGTGTGTGTGTGTGTGGTGTGTGTGTGTGTGTTGTGTGTGTGTGTGGTGTGTGTGTGTGTGAAACTCTAATCCATCTCTTTGCGTCCGTCTATTTGCTTTTGATGCTTTGCAGTCCCGTCTATTGAACCTAGTTTACTGCTTGTAATTACTTCAAAATATGGCCCAACATATGGCACAAAAAAAAAGACAAACAGCAGTTTAACTAAACATCTGAGCACCAAAACAGCATCCTTATGGGTCACACTGAATCAAAACTCCAAACAGAATGAATATGGGTTCAATGAGTCAGCACCGCGCTACGATTAAGACATTGGATAGGCCTATCACATAGTTTTTGTTTGGCTTTCCTGCCTCTTGATCCAGAAAACTGATTCATCTTGTCTTCTATGTGTTATACAAAAGTCTGCTTCAATAGACAGCGTAACCCGTTCCTCCCACGGAGAAGATGTAACATGTACAATGCAATGAAGGTCCCTCTATCTAGGAATTTCTTACTTACACTGGGCTCGTTGATTTTCAGATAAAATTTCAAATCCTATATTCTCTCGAAATATTCTGTCCTCCAAGACGACATTAATAAAGGGTAAGGGCAAGTGCTTTATCGCTGGATTTCACACACCGAAGTCAACATTTCGAACGTTTCCTCCTGTGTTGAGACCGGTACTGCGAAACTGATGCTTACAAAAATGTTTCTATTAACAACCAAAACTACATGGAAACCTGTTGTTACCCTCTGTGGCTTCTCTTGAATTCATACCCCCCCAATGTCCGTCTTCGGACACTGTTGCGTAACCCTCTGTGGCTTCTCTTGACTTCATTAGCAGTCGTCTTCTGGAAATTGTTGTTACCATCTGTGGCTTCTCTTGAATTCATTACAGTAGTCTTCTGACCCTGTTGTTACCCTCTGTGGCTTCTCTTGATTTCATGTCCTCTGAACACTTTTTCTGCTGTTTCAGTCGTGGACTTGTCTGTGCTGCATTCGGTGCTAACAAAAATGGTCTATACTAGCACAATCTTCCAGTGACACACCTGTTGTTTAAACAACGAGGTGTAAGCCCTGGGTACTATTCATTTCAGGCTTGCCAGTGTTGTCACTCTTAAAAATGGTCTTGGTGCACGAAACAAGATTCAAGCCGCTACGATAACTTTTTTTACATTGTTGGTTCTGGGTGGAAGTCATGATTGAGTGGGAGTTCAGAAACCAAAAATTGGTACGCACAAAATGGAGTGGAGTTGGACATGATTTATTTATGGTTGGTGTAAAATCTGCGGCGGCTGCGATCTCACGATCCCAGGATCTTTGAGCCACGGATGCCCCCGCGGTTTGCATGGTTCTCGGTAGAAAAAAGTTGTTGTTCAACATGTTTGGGGAAAACAGTTTCGGGTGGCGCACAGGAAAACGTATCGTCAAATGTTTTGGGGAACAGTTTAGGTTGGCGGTGCAGAAAAAAAGTAACGTCGACATGTTTGGGGAACAGTTTAGGTTGGCGCTCAGGGAAAACGTTAGAAGGGAAAAATGATGGAAAGGTCTCCTGTGAGGGAACTGAAATGAACTGATTTGATTTGTACCGAAAGTCTTTTCAAATGGCAGGCCTCGAAAATATTAAAGTTTGGTTGAAAATACGCATTTTCCGGCAACGGAAAAGACTATAGGACTGAGTTCATTTCACACAGTTCAAACAACCAACCCCAGGGTCATGGAGAAAGGTGTCTTGACTCCCCTGAAAAAAAATGGACGATATTGCCAGATAATCCACTACAAACGATTTATATCTTTAAGTTCGTTGGTTGGCGAATGAGGTCGAAAAGAAACATAAGTCCACGCTGTAGCTTCGCGAACTTTTTTTTTTTCAAGTAAGAGTTTCTGTCTCGGCACAAAATTCGAGTTGATTTTTGGTGTGTTTTGTTATGTATACGTGATGGGGATGCAAATGTTTGTTCTTGTGCCTTAGTTATGGGGGGGTGGGGTGGGGGCTGTGGGGGTGGGGGCCCTCGGAAAATCTGAAAAACTTGGTATTAGGTATAACCCGCTGTCATGGTTACTGTTGCTGGTCCTCTCATTTGTACGTCTGTTTGGGGGATATCAGACCTTTGTGGAGAGAGTAGATTCGGTCGGACTAACGCCTCTTTTCCCATGCAACATTCCCATTGATAACGCCTCTTGCCATTTCCACCCGAGAAATAGTTGTTTATAGAACAGTTTGAAATCAAAAAACACCCTAATCCAAGAAAAAAACAAACAAATCAAACAAAAACAGTATCAACACCGGTGAAAGAAATTGTTGAAGAATGGTCGAACGCTAGCCATGGGAATGGCTATATTCTGAATGAATTGTATCATGGGGCGGGCTAAGTTCTGAAGGAGATCAAATGAATAGGAATCCATGAACATTCGTCTCTGGTGGAAGTTATTGAGATGGGAGTTCAGAAAACCACAAAAAGGTTACGCAAGATATAGAGTGGAGTGGGTTCTGTATCCGTTCTCCATGGTTGTGGAACTTTGACGAGCATGCCTGTGGGTGTGCTAATCGTTTGTTCCGGGTGGTTGTAGGTTGGTATTTGTTTTTCTCTGAATGTCAGTATTCGGGTGGATTACCAGGCAAAGGAAAAGCTTACCCTTGGCAACCATTGACGTGTGTGAGAGGCCACAGCCCGGTCGGCCCCGCCGCAGCCCCGGCACGGACAATCCACAGGGAGCAGTCAATGTCAAGTCGTCAAGAGGCAAACCCACCGGAGGAGACACTGCACTGCTGCCGAGTCACTTCGGTGGTGTTCAGTGGCGCCTGTTCTGATCTAACATACGCAGGACAACACCTACTAAGCCCCCTACTGACGACAATAATTGCTTAGTCGCGGAGCCGGCGTGAGTGAGCTCTCCCTCCGGAGGGCGCCACCACGTCCGTCCAACGACAGCCCCCATGGACTCGCCGATACCGGTGACCCCGACGGAACCAAACCAAGGCCACAGACGTGGAGAGGACATCGAAATTGAGGTCACCATGAGAGCAGGGCATGAAGGGCCACAGAATTTGAGACTTTTTTTTTTTGCTGATCGATGAGAATGAGGATGATTAAGATGATGCTACGGATTTCCATTTCGGTCTGAGACTACATGACAGGGCTGTACTCTACGCTTCCTTTCATAATATATCCCGGCGTCAAACCAGGCCCCGAGAGATACAGGCAACCTGCAGTGTTGGTCAGGAATTTTGAGCAACACTCTCAGAAAACGCATCCATTAAGTGGATGAAACTCGACTGTGTGGTAGGTCCGCGACGCTAAACACTTCGCGCCACGGCGGCTCTTGTCTGACAAATCTCTTGGATGAAATGATCAAACCAGTGGTCCGGCCTACGCTCTTTATCCAGAGCACACTTGAAACAAACAAACACAACAAACAAATAAAAACAAACAAACGGTAACAACAAACAACAACAACAACAACAGGATGAGATGTCCTTGGTAAAAACTCGTTGGTACATCTAAAATGCAGTTTTGATACACACGCAGAAAAACAATGGATATCGCTGTACTACTGCAAGTTCTCTTTGAGCAGAGCCGCCCAAAATTCAAGCAGAAAATATGTTATGTGAGGAGAGAGTTAATAGAATACAGTTGTCCATCATCAAGCCCTGAGTCATCTCCCTTTACGTTGATGAGAGTAATAAAAATTCAGTTAGTCCATCAACAAGTCCTGAGTCATATCTCCTTTATGTTTGAGAGAGTAACATAGTATACAGTGGTCCGTCAGCCAAACTATGAGTCGTCTCCCGTTTATTGCTGAGGACAGATAACAGAATACAGTTGGTCTGTTCACAAAACTCTTGAGTCATCTCCCTTTATGTTTTGAGGGCGAGTAACAAACTATGGTTGGGCCGTCATGTTCACTTTGTAAATCATGTCCGCCTTTATGTCTGAGGTTACAGTAACAAAATACAGTTGGTCCGTAATCAACTTTGAGTCATCTCCCTTTATGTTGAGCGAGTTACAGAATTACAGTTGGTCCCAGTGTCATCAACTCTCTCTTTTAACCGTGGTATTTACAGTCGTCGTTGGCCTGCAGGTGAAGTATGGGGTGGTGTTTACAGTCGTCGTTGGCCTGCAGGTGAAGTATGGGGTGGTGGGTTTACAGTCGTCGTTGGCCTGCAGGGTGAAGTGTGGGGTGGTGTTTACAGTCGTCGTGGGCTGGTTGGCAGGCGTGAAGTGTAGTGGGGTGGTGTTTACAGTCGTCGTGGCCTGCAGGTGAAGTGTGGGGTGGTATTTACAGTCGTCGTTGACCTGCAGGTGAAAGTATGGGGGGTGCAGGTGTTACAGTCGTCGTTTGACCTGCAGGTGAAGTGTGGGGGGTACAGTCGTGTTTACCTGCAGGGAAGTGTGGGTTGGTATTTACACGTCGTCGTTGCCACCGGGCAGGTGAAGTGTGGGGTGGTATTTACAGTCGTCGTGGACCTGCAGGTGAAGTGTGGTGGGGTGGTATTTACAGTCGTCGTTGGCCTGCAGGTCAAGTGTGTGGGGTGGTATTTACAGTCGTTCGGTTGGCCTGCAGGTGAAAGGGTGGGGTGGTATTACAGTCGTCGTGGCCTGCAGGTGAAGTGTGGGGTGGTGTTTACAGTCGTCGTTGGCCTGCAGGTGAAGTGTGGGGTGGTGGTTTACAGTCGTCGTTGGCCTGCAGGTGAAGTGTGGGGTGGTGTTTTACCAGTCGTCGTTGGCCTGCAGGTGAAGTGTGGGGTGGTGTTTACAGTCGTCGTTGGCCTGCAGGTGAAGTGTGGGGGGGTGGTACTTACAGTCGTCCGTGTTACTTACTGCGTTGGCCTGCGTCAAGTGTGGGGTGGTATTTACAGTCGTCGTTGGCCTGCAAGGTCAAGTGTGGGGTGGTAAGTTACAGCGGTCGTTGGCCTGCAGGGTCAAGTGTGGGGTGGTAAGGCACCACAAAAACAAGGAAGGTCACCACGAATCTTAGGTAGCACCACACACACACCACACACACACACAAGCTCAAACACACACTCACTCACTCGCACTATCACGTCAAGCTCTCGCTTCTCGCACATTTTCTGTCACGGCACATTTGTACAGACTTTACAGCGTCAGTCATTTTTTTAGACCATGAAAAGTAGCATTATTGATGTACTTTACACATTCTCGCAGTTAGAAAAGAAAAGTATCCCATCACTTGAATGATACTTTAACACATTCTGCAGTTAATGAAAAGTAACCATCACTTGAATGATACTTTACACATTCTGCAGTTAGAAATGAAAAGTAACCATCACGTGAATGATACTTTACACATTCTGCAGTTAATGAAAAGTAACCATCACTTGAATGATACTTGATGATATTTTACACATTCTGCAGTTAAAGAAAAGTAACCATCACTTGAAGATACTTTACACATTCTGCAGTTAGAATGAAAAGACCATCACTTGAATGATACTTTACACACATTCTGCAGTTAGAAATGAAAAGTAACCATCACTTGAATGATGCTTACACATTCTGCAGTTAGAAATGAAAAGTTAACCATCACTTGAATGATACTTTAACGCACATTCTGCAGTTAGAAATGAAAAGTAACCATCACTTGAATGATACTTTACACATTCTGCAGTTAGAAATGAAAAGTAACCATCACTTGAATGATACTTTACACATTCTGCAGTTAGAAATGAAAAGTAACCCATCACTTGAATGATACTTTACACATTCTGCAGTTAGAAATGAAAAGTAACCATCATCACTTGAATGATACTTTACACATTTCTGCAGTTAGAAATGAAAAGTAACCATCACTTGAATGATACTTTACACATTCTGCAGTTAGAAATGAAAAGTAACCATCACTTGAATGATACTTTACACATTCTGCAGTTAGAAAAAAAAGTAAACCCCCACTTGAATGCTACTTTACACATTCTGCAGTTAGAAATGAAAAAGTAACCATCACTGAATGATACTTTACACATTCTGCAGTTAGAAATGAAAAGTAACCATCACTTGAATGATACTTTACACATTCTGCAGTTAGAAATGAAAAGTAACCATCACTTGAATGATACTTAACACATTCTGCAGTTAGAAATGAAAAGTAACCATCACTTGAATGATACTTTACACATTCTGCAGTTGAAAGAAAAAGAAACATCACTGAATGATACTTTCTGCATTGTGCAGTTAATGAAAAGTAACCATCACTTGAATGATACTTTACACATTGTGCAGTTAATGAAAGTAACCATCACTTGAATGATACTTTATCACATTGTGCAGTTAATGAAAAGAAAAAAAAAAACCATCACTTGAATGATACTGTACCACAATTGTGCAGTTAAAGAAAAGTAACCATCACTTGAATGATACTTTTACACATCTGCAGTTAAAGAAAAAGTAACCTCACTGAATGAACTTTACACATTCTGCAGTAGAAATGAAAAGTAACCATCACTTGAATGATACTTTACACATTTCTGAGTTAATGAAAAGTAAAATCACTTGAATGATACTTTACACATTCTGCAGTTAGAAATGAAAAAAAGTAACCATCACTTGAATGATGCTTTACACATTCTGCAGTTAGAAATGAAAAGTAACCATCATGAATGATGCTTTAAACATTCTGCAGTTAGAAATGAAAAGTAACCAACACTTGAATGATATTTTACACATTCTGCAGTTAGAAATGAAGAGTAACCAACACTTTGAATGATACTTTACACATTCTGCAGTTAGAAATGAAAAGTAACCATCACTTGAATGATACTTTACACATTCTGCCAGTTAGAAATGAAAAAGTAACCATCACTTGAATGATACTTTACACATTCTGCAGTTAGAAATGAAAAAGTAACCATCACTTGAATGATACTTTACACATTCTGCAGTTAGAAATGAAAAGTAAAACCATCACTTGAATGATACTTTACACATTCTGCAGTTAGAAAATGAAAAGTAACCATCACTTGAATGATACTTTACACATTCTGCAGTTAGAAATGAAAAGTAACCCATCACTTGAATGATACTTTACGCATTCTGCAGTTAGAAATGAAAAGTAACCAACACTTGAATGATACTTTACCACATTCTGCAGTAGAAATGAAAAGTAACCAAACACCTGAATGATACTTTACGCATTCTGCAGTTAGAAATGAAAAGTAACCATCAACTTGAATGATACTTTACACATTCTGCAGTTAGAAATGAAAAGTAAACCATCACTTGAATGATACTTTACACATTCTGCAGTTAGAAATGAAAAGTAACCATCACTTGAATGATACTTTACACATTCTGCAGTTAGAAATGAAAAGTAACCATCACTTGAATGATACTTTACACATTCTGCAGTTAGAAATGAAAGTAAACCATCACTTGAATGATACTTTACACATTCTGCAGTTAGAAATGAAAAGTAACCATCACTTGAATGATACTTTACACATTCTGCAGTTAGAAATGAAAAGTAACCATCACTTGAAATTACTTTACACATTCTGTTCGTTAGAAATGAAAAGTAACCATCACTTGAATGATACTTTACACATTCTGCAGTTAGAAATGAAAAGTAAACCATCACTTGAATGATACTTTACACATTCTGCAGTTAGAAATGAAAAGTAACCATCACTTGAATGATACTTTACATTCATTCTGCAGTTAGAAATGAAAAGTAACCATCACTTGAATGATACTTTAACACATCTGCAGTTAGAAATTGAAAAGTAACCATCACTTGAATGATACTTTACACATTCTGCAGTTAGAAATGAAAAGTAACCATCACTTGAATGATACTTTACACACTTTTCTGCAGTTAGAAATGAAAAAGTAACCATCACTTGAATGATACTTTACACATTCTGCAGTTTAGAAATGAAAAGTAACCATCACTTGAATGATACTTTACACATTCTGCAAGTAGAAATGAAAAGTAACCATCACTGAATGATACTTTACACATTCTGCAGTTAGAAATGAAAAGTAACCCATCACTTGAATGATATTTTACACATTCTGCCAGTTAGAAATGAAAAAGTAACCATCACTTGAATGATATTTTACACATTCTGCAGTTAGCTAGAAATGAAAAGTAGCCATCACTTGAATGATATTTTACACATTCTGCAGTTAGAAATGAAAAGTAGCCATCACTTGAATGATACTTTACACATTCTGCAGTTAGAAATGAAAAGTAGCCATCACTTGAATGATACTTTACACATTCTGCAGTTAGAAATGAAAAGAAGCCATCACTTGAATGATACTTTACACATTCTGCAGTTAGAAATGAAAAGTAGCCATCACTTGAATGATACTTTACACATTCTGCCGTTAGAAATGAAAAGTAAAACCATTACCACTTGAATGATATTTTACACATTCTGCAGTTAGAAATGAAAAGTAACCATCACTTGAATGATACTTACACATTCTGCAGTTAGAAATGAAAAGTAACCATCACTTGAATGATACTTTACACATTCTGACAGTTAGAAAATGAAAAGTAATTATCACTTGAATGATACTTTACACATTCTGCAGTTTAGAATGAAAGTAACCATCCACTTTGAATGAAAATAACCATACTTTACTTTACATTCTGCAGTTAGAAATGAATTTTAAGTTAACCCCATTCACTGGAATGATACATTACACATTCTGCAGTTAGAAAATGAAAAGTAAACTGTCACATCACTTGAATGATACTTTTACTCCATTCTGCAGTTAGAATTTTTTGAAGTTGAAATGCGGTAACCATCACTTGAATGACTATTGTACACATTCTGCAGTTAGAATGAAAAGTAACCATCACTTGAAATGATACTGTACACATTTCTGCAGTAGAATGAAAAGATAACCATCACTTGAATGATACTTTACACATTCTGCAGTGCGGCAAATGAAAAGTAAACATTCCCCTTGAATGATACTTACAACATTCTGCAGTTAATGAAATGGGTAACCATCACTTGATTTTTGATACTTTGGCTTTTACCATTCTGCAGTTAATGAAAAGTAACTCTCACTTGAATGATACTTTAACATTCTGCCAGTTAATGAAAAGGAACCATCACGTTGAATGATACTTTACACAGTCTGCAGTTAATGAAAAGTAAATCCTTGAATGATACTTTACACTATTCTGCAGTTTAGAATAGAAAAAGTAACCATCACTTGAATGATTACTTTACACATTCTGCCAGTTAATGAAAAGTAGTAACCACACTTGAAATGATACTTTACAAATTTGCAGTTAAAATGTGCTGCAGTGGCCAACTTTTGCTGCACGAACCAATGATTCTGTTTGTATGTCTGTCGGTGTTGTTCTGTCTGTCCATCTATCTGTCATGTCTGTCTGCCGCTCTCTCTCTCTCTCTCTCTCTCTCTCTCTCTCTATCTCTCTCTCGCAGTGCATACATGTATGTGTACGCGCATTCTTCATCCCCCCCCCCCCCCCCCCTTGTCCTCACTATTACGGTGCGCCCTTGTACTGTCACCCTTAACGCCTCCTAACTTCTGACGTTTCTCGGTTATATGGGGTGGTGAAACAAATGTGTTCAATGTAATACACAGTGCCTGTTGGAGTCAGTCATGTCCAGCAATGGGTTGCACTGTAATACCAGTGCCTGATGGAGTCAGTCGAAGTGTCCAGCAATGTGTTCAACTGTAATAACACAGTGTCTGATGGAGTCGCAGTGGTCCAGCAAATGTGTTTCATGTTGATAGAACAGTGTCCTGTTGATGGAGTCAGTGTCCAGCAATGTGTTCAATGTTATACACCGTGTCTGACTGGAGTCGATGCAGTGTCCGAGGCAATGTGTTGTGGCCAATTGATTAATACAGCAAGGGTTCTGATGGATGGTCAGTGTCGGGAGCAACGGTTTAATGTAATACACAGGTCAGGCTGGTGTCAGTGTAAGCAAGTTGGTTCCAATGTAATACACAGGTCTATGTAGTAGTCAGTGCCAAACAATGTGTTCTTGTGTACGCGACAGTGTCTGATGGCAGTCAGTGGCAGCAGTGTTCAATGTATAGTACACAGTGTCCAGGATGGCTATGTCAGGTCCAGCAATGTGTTCAATGGCGTTAAAATACACAGGGTCTGATGGGGAGTCAGTGTCCAGCAATGTGTTCAATGTAAAAGTACACAGTGTCTGATGGATGCAGTCAGTCAGTGTCAAAGCAATGTGTGAATGTTAATTACAATGATCTGATAGGAGTAGTGTAGAAATGTGTTCAAATGTACGTACACAGCGCCTGATGGAGTCAGTGTCCTGCACTGTGTCAATGTAATATCCACGTGTCTGATGGAGTGCGAGTGTCCAGCAATGTGTTCAATGTTACCATACCAGATCCTGCATGGAGTCAGTCAGGTGTCCGAGCAAGGTGTTTCAATGTAAATACACAGTGCCTGATGGAGTCAGTGTCCAGCATGTGTTCAAGTAATACAAAGTGCCTGATGGGGAGTCAGTGTCACAGACAAAGTGTGTTACCAATGTAATACACGAAGTTAGTCTGATCTGGAGTCAGTGTCCAGACAAGCAATGTAAGTCACATGTCACATTACACAGTGCCTGATGGAGGCAGTCCAGTGTCGAGCAATGTGTTCAATGTAAATAGCACACAGTGCCTGATGGAGGTCAGGGTCCAGGCAAGTGTTCAATTGTAATACGCAATAAGGACTTAGTGTCTGATGGAGGTCAGTCTCTCATTTTTTGGCGGAGCGCATGTGTCAGATAGCATACAACAGGTGGGGCGCAAGGAGGACAGTAACTTGTTCAGCGGGCAACCTAGGAGGGCAATCTGTTAATTTGTGACGGCAGTGCGAACTGTGGTCAGGGACCTGGCAAAAATTCTGTGACAGAGTTCTGCAGAATGTTATGTGGAGTGAAAGAGTTCTGCAGCCCGTGTTATGATGGTGCCGTGAAAAGGGATTCTGCACACCGTGGTATGATGGGTGAGTGAAAGAGTCTGCCGAATGTTATGGTGGTGAGTGGAGAGTTCTGCAGAAAATGTTAATGATGGGGAGTGAAAGAGTTCAGCAGAATGTACGGATGGTGACGTGAGAAGAGTCTCTGCAGAATGTTACTTGGGTAGGTGAGTGAAAAGAGTTCTGCACGAATGCTTATGATGGTGAGTGAAAGAGGTTCCAGCTGAATGTTACGATGGTGAGTGAAGAGTTGTCTGCAGAATGGTTGATGGTGGTGACGTGAAGTGCCAGAGTTCTGCAGGCATGGTTATGGTGGTGAGGAGTGAAAGAGTTCTGCAGACTGTTATGGTGGTGAGGTCGTGTAGAGAAAGAGTTTCTGCAGAATGTTTGGTGGGACCACCCTGAAAGAGTCTTGCCAGACTGTTATAGTGCACACAGACCCAAGTCCCAACAAAAAAGGATGCTGACAACAAAAGACCCATAGTATTTCTGTTGGCGGACGATTTCACAACCACAACAACCGTATGTGTGTTGGTGTGGTGTGGTGTGTGTGTGTGGGTGTGTTGTGGTGTGTGTGTGTGTGTGTGTGTGTATGTGTGTGGGGTGTGTGTGTGGTGTGTGTGGTGTGTGGTGTGTGTGTGTGTGGTGTTCGCTGTGCGTGCGTGCGTGCAGGTGGAGTCGCGTGCGTGCGTGCGTGCGTGTGTGGGGTGTAGCTGTGTGTGTTGTGGGGGGTGGGTGTGTGTGTGTGTATGTGGTGCAGACGAACTGAGCTCAGGTGGATGTTTGCTCGTATGAGTATATGAATTGTCTGAGCGTACAGGCTTTCAGTGGTATACATGTTGTGTATCTACCTGGCAAATGTTGCACATACCTAGTTTTCTTTCAAGACAAACTGGGTTCTTTTCCTGATAGAACCCTCAATTTTTGTTGTACTCGTTATTCTTTCTCCATTTTCTCCTTTTTTCTGATATTATACTGTCATTATTTCATTATTTTTATATTGTTGTTGTTTTATCGTTATTATTATTTATATTAGCAGTAAGTATTGTTATTATTATTATTATTATTATTATCAGATATTACTTAGTTATATTTATCATTTATTATTATACTTTTATTATACTTATGGTTATTTATTATTATTATTATTAGTTATTATTATCATACTCATCATTATTATTATTATTACAAACATCACACTCTCCAATGCCATGGCTAAATTATCATGTGTGTGCATCATGCTTTCTCTGCCATCGTTACATCATCATGTTACAGGTATTTTTTTTTTTTACAATGGTCAATAATATATGTCAAAAAAACAATTGTTGTTTGCAGTAGTTGCATCTTCTAAGCCATTTTGTTCTTTGCCATCGTTATATCGTCATGTTACAATCACATTATCATTGTTACTTCATTGTCTACATATCTTACTTAATCGTGTAACTCTGGCAACACAAGGAAAAGGAATAAGAAGTCGTTTTATGACAAAGTTTACCTTTTCAAACAACACCTTATCCCCACTGGCGTGTTCAGTAGTTACCAAGGACGCTCTCTCAACAACACTGAGGCAGTAGGAGAACTGAAGAGGTCTGCTGCTGTCTGGGAGTGATGTCCCCTGCACACACTGTGAGGCAGTAGGGGAGCTGACCAGGCCTGCTGCTGTCTGGGAGTGATGTCCCCTGCACACACTGTGAGTAGGGAGATCTGACCAGGTCTGCTGCTATCTGGGAGTGATGTCCCCTGCACACACTGTGAGGCAGTAGGAGAGCAGACCAGGCCTGCTGCTGTCTGGGAGTGATGTCCCCCTCCACACACTGTGAGGCAGTAGGAGAGCTGAAGAGAGGCCTGCTGCTGTCTGGGAGTGATGTCCCCTGCACACACTGTGAGGCAGTAGGAGATCTGACCAGGTCTGCTGCTGTCTGGGAGTGATGTCCCCTGCACACACTGTGAGGCAGTAGGAGAGCTGACCAGGGCCTGCTGCTGTCTGGGAGTGATGTCCCTGCACACAGTGTGAGGTAGTAGGAGAGCTGACGAGGCCTGCTGCTGTCTGGGAGTGATGTCCCCTGCACACACTGTGAGGCAGTAGGAGAGCAGACCAGGCCTGCTGCTGTCTGGGAGTGATCTCTCCTTCACACACTGTGAGGCAGTAGGAGAGCTGACCAGGCCTGCTGCTATCTGGGAGTGATGTCCCCTGCACACCCCTGCACACACTGTGAGGCAGTAGGAGAGGTGGACCAGTGCCTATCATTGGAGAGGTCTGGGAGTGTCTGGGATGTCCCCTGCACATACTGTGAGGAGAGATCTGACCAGGTCTGCTGCTGTCTGGGAGTGACGGCGCCTCCACACAAGACGTGGGAGAGTCACCTTCACTGAAAGCAACATCAGTTCCCGACCTTCCGACCTAAGTGGAGGGGTGGGAGACTGAAATACCGTTTGGAGAGGTGGGAGAGGGAAATACCTTTTGGAGAGGTGGGAGAGGGAAATACCATTTGGAGAGGTGGGAGAGTGAAATATCATTTGGAGAGGTGAGAGTGGAAATACCATGTGGAGACAGCAAAATACCATTTGGTGAGGTAGGAGAGTGAAATACCATTTGGAGAGGTGGGAGAGGGAAATACCAATTGTAGAGGTGGGAGAGGGAAATACCATTTGGAAAGGTGGGAGAGTAAAATACCATTTGGAGAGGTGGGAGAGTGAAATACCACATGGAGAAGTGGGAGAGGGAAATACCATTTAGAGAGGTGGGAGAGTGAAATACCATTTGGAAAGGTGGGAGAGTGAAATACCATTTGGAGAGGTGGGAGAGTAAAATACCACATGGAGAAGTGGGAGAGGGAAATACCATTAATTGCTGCAGAGGTGGGAGAGAGAAATACCATTTGGATCGGTGGAGAGGTGAATAGTTCACTGGTTTAGAATTAACTTCCTACTCTTACATGTTTAAACAAATGCCATATAGCAGACTGTTCTGTTAATAGCTATTATCACATCTTCCAGTCACAGAGAATACTGCTGCCTGCCATTATTACATTGTCATCTTACAGGGCAGTCTGTTCCATGTTAAAAGGGCAGTCTGTTCCATGCCATATCTATATGATCGTGTTAGAAGTCATACTGTCCTTTGCCATTGTTGAAACGTCATGTCATAGGTCACCCTCTTTGCGCCATTATTACATCATCATATTCCAGTTGATATCCTGCTATTGTTACATCATCATATTCCAGTCCATATTCTTCTGTGCTATTGTTGCATCATCATATGACAGTTTATACTGCTGTTACACCATTGTTACGTTATTGTGTTATATATATTACACTGTTCGTTACCAGGTTTTACAGTCTCAATGTGACAGGTCACTCTATTCTCTGCCATTGCTACATCATCATGTTACAAGTTCATCTGTTTTATTCCATTGTTACATTCTCTTGTTGTACATTATGCATTTGTTTGTAGTTGTGCCATCATGCTACTATTCTTTACTTTTATGATTGTCTTGCATGGAATTCCGTTCATTCGAGCTCAGAAGGTCGTATTCAGTGTTTATATGTCCAGGGTGTGTTGATGGATGGCACGGGGACCAGTGTTCCACAGCCTGTTCCCCGGGATGCCCCAATCAGCAGTGTAGTCAAGAGTCAGGAGAGTGTGGCCCCTGTAACACTGGCTACACAGGAGACACGTGTACAGGCAAGTGAAAACTGACCACACAGGAGACAGTTATACCGACAACTGTGATGTAGAACTAGCAACACAGGGACCACAGTGCACAGGTTGCAGGCATGTCGCACTAGCTACACATGAAATATGTGTACAGGTAGTAACTGTCATGATAAACTGTGTGTTCCATGTGACACTGAATACACAGGAAACATGTGTACGGGTAGTAACTGTCATGATAAACAGTGTGTCACATGCGACACTAGCTACACATGAAATAGAAGAGGGATGTACATGAATCATAAGAGAGTCCCATTTACCAATCTAATGAAAATGATTACAGTGCACAGATGCTTCGTCTTGGTGTATAGCTCTGATATCACCTCGTTATGGTGGAGAGGGCTTGTCCTTTATAACTATCTATCTATCTATCTATCTATCTATCTATCTATCTATCCATCTATCTATCTATCTATCTATCTATCCATCTATCTATCTATCTATCCATCTATCCATCTTTCCATCTATCTATCTATTTATCTATCCATCTATCTATCTATCTGTCTATCGTCTTGGTGAAAAGATGGAACGTAGCGCAACAATGAACCCACTGGTGTTTGGCTCCGTGACAGCGAATCCCAATTAACCAGTTGCTGTTAATACTGAAGAAATGAGTAGACAGCACTTGACACTGATGGAATGAGCGAACATCAGTTGACACTGAAGAAATGAGTAGACAGCAGTTGACACGAAGACATGAGTAGACAGCAGTTGACACTGATGGAATTAGCGGACAGCAGTTGACACTGAACAAATGAGTAGACAGCAGTTGACACTGAACAAATGAGTAGACAGCAGTTGACACTGAAGACATGAGTAGACAGCAGTTGACACTGAAGAAATGAGTAGACAGCAGTTGACACTGATGGAATTAGCGGACAGCAGTTGACACTGAAGAAATGAGTAGACAGCAGTTGACACTGATGGAATTAGCGGACAGCAGTTGACACTGAAGAAATGAGTAGACAGCAGTTGAAACTGATGAAATGAGTAGACAGCAGTTGACACTGAAGAAATGAGTAGACAGCAGTTGACACTGAAGACATGAGTAGACAGCAGTTGACACTGATGGAATTAGCGGACAGCAGTTGACACTGAAGAAATGAGTAGACAGCAGTTGAAACTGATGAAATGAATAGACAGCAGTTGACACTGAAGACATGAGTAGACAGGAGTTGACACTGATGAAATGAGTGGACAGCAATTGACACTGATAAAATAAGTAGACAGCAGTTGACACTGATGAAATAAGTAGACAGCAATTGACACTGGTGAAATGAGTGGACAGCAATTGACACTAATAAATGAGTAGACAGCAGTTGACACTGATGAAATGAGTAGATAGCAATTGATACTGATGAAATGGGTAGACAGCAGTTGACACTGATGAAATTACTACACAGCAGTTGACACTGATGAAATGGGTAGACAGCAGTTGACACTGATGAAAGTTATAGACAGCAATTGACACTGATGTGATTAGTAGACAGCTCCTGCTGGCAATGGTCAGAGTAAAGTTACTTTTACGAATTGTAAAGTGCCTAGAAGTACTACATATTTTCCAGGAATGTGATCTATATGTGGTATGTTATACACATGCTCTCTCTCTCTCTCTGTCTGTCTCTCACACACACACACACACACACACACACACACACACACACACAGACACACACACACACACATGTATATATATATATATATATATATATATACATATATATATATATATATATATATATATTTATGCATGTATTTGTATATGTGAAGGTGTGTGTGTGTGTGTGTGTGTGTGTGTGTGTGTGTGTGTGTGTGTGTGTGTGTGTGTGTGTGTGTTTGTTTTGTGCAGAACAATTGAGTAGTGTGGAAGAAAACAAGTGCTAGCTAACATATTTCTTTTGTAATTGCAAATAAAAAGAGAAGGGGAGTGGGGAGCGGGGATGAGAGAAAATTGTGGGGAAATACATAATTAATATTGAACCCTTTGCTAGCAGCATATGGGGGGTCTGCGCATGCGCGGAGTTAGGAGCTCATCCATCAGACTCCGGGAAAAAAATAACTGTTTTTTCTGTAATTTCAGGATAAATTAGTGTTCCCCTTGTTTTTGCATATGCTTAAACGATCCCTTCTTTCGAAAACACACGCGGAGTGGTAAATTCCCCCTGTTCTGGCCCCTCCACCGTGATTCTTCATCATCTACCAGCGTCTATGCACCTTCGATTCTACGCTTCCGGTTTCACGATGTCGACGGTGCGACAGTGTTTTGGTGGAATTCAAGAAATTAATGCAACTTTATAGACTCAGGACTACCCAGTGTTTATATGCGTGCTTGATTTCAACCTGCATTACATACAAATGCAGAAACAGGTATGTTACAATACAACCTTGCCTCGCTTCTCTTGGCATTGACTTTGCTTCTGCAAAAGACTTATGAACATGATGCAACGAGACCGAAAGAAGTGTTTCCCCGTTTGGATGGTGTTCAGTTTGGCTACAAACCCATCTTCCGTACATTTGGTACAAGCACCGTGTTCCTGGTGTCTTCAAAACATGCGACCCTGTGTACCACACCAGCAATGTGTAGAAAAACTTGTGCTACTGTACTTAGCTTGGATACTTCTAGCAGAATCATACGCACCAGAACCAAATCCTGTCCCAACGCCAAGTGGCCCAGCAGACACCTCACACTACCCTTGTGGAACATGCGATGTCACAGTCACTTGGGAGGACAAAGGTGTAGAATGGCCCAGTGGACACCTCACACTACCCTTGTGGAACATGCGATGTCACAGTCACTTGGGAGGACAAAGGTGCAGAATGCGAAACTTGTGGCTTTTGGTTTCACACTCGATGCCAGAGTTTGAACTCACAGTCACATGAAAACCTACATGATGAGAACATACACTGGCACTGTGCCATTTGTGGCAATCCGAATAGTCCAACAGTCTTTGACTTACACGGTGTGGACTGGCCTGGTGTGTCTGGGTCTCGGACTCGAGATTCATCCGGCATCTCATCTTGCTCTACACCGACTGAATCAAAATTTGCCCCCCATCATGCATCCACACCCACCAGAGCAAATCAACAAGAGAAGTGGAAGCACAGACCCCTGCGAGTTGTAAACATAAACTTCCAGTCCATGAGAGGAAAGCGGGCAGAAACACTTCGTTTCCTGGACAGTGTGAAGCCAGACATCATCCTGGCCACAGAAACCTGGCTGGATGCAGAGATTCTTGATACAGAGATTCTCCCGGATTTCTACCAGGCATTCCGTAAGGACAGGAATAGAGAGGGAGGAGGCGTAGCCGTGCGGAATACCCTGTCAAACCGCCTCATTCCAGAACTGGCCACAGACTGCGAGATGGTATGGGTAAGAGTCCAGCTGCAAGGCAGGAAAGCTCTACATGTCTGCTCATACTACCGCAACGAGACCGCGGATAAAGATAGCTTGATGGAGTTCAGGGAGTCACTCAACAGAGCAGAGTCAATGACAAATGCCCACATCTTGATTGGAGGAGATGTGAACCTACCAGGATGGGACTGGCAGCAGATGGTGCTAAAACCGGGAACACACTATGTCGAGCTGCACAACATGTTCGCAGACCTTCTCCAAGATCATGGATTGGAACAGATTGTGACTGGGCCCACCAGACTGGGAAATACTTTAGACCTGATCTGCACAAAACAGCAGTTTACAACACTGTGGGAACCGAACGTAGCGTGTCTTTGATTTTCCAGCACTGTGTGAACCGAACGTAACGTGTCTTTTGACTTTTCAACATTGTGGGAACCGAACATAACATATCTTTGACTTTCCAACACTGGACGAACCGAACGTATTGTGTCTTTTGACTTTGCAACACTGTGGGAACCGAACACTAAATGTCTTTGACTTTTCAACACTGTGGGAACCAAACATAACTTATCTTTGACTTTCCAACACGGTATGAACCGAACGTATGGTATCTTTGACTTTATTGCACAGTATGGACCAAACTTAACGTATCTTTTACCTTTTCAACAGTGTTTGAACCGAACCTAACATGTTTTTGACTTTCCAACACTGTTTGAACCGAGCGTAATGTGTCTTTGTCTTTTCTCTGCAGTGTTAGCGCCAAGGGCACCATGTCTTTGTCTTTATGACACAATATTGAAGGGAAGTGGTCTTTTTTTTTCAGTAATTTGGTTTTACTAAGGAATCTGCATTTGGTTTTTCAACACGACTAGGCCTAAAGATAGCTTACCTTAGTTTTTTAACAAAAATATTGAAGATGTATTTATCCTTTTAGTGCGATGTTTAGACTGAAGCTAACCTGTCCTTTGATTTTCGTAAAATGTGCCTTTGGTTTTCCAAGTCAAGATTGTTCTCAGTAGCTTGTCTGATTATTCAGCGACGCGGTTGCCCTGAAAGCAAAATATCTTCGCATTTTCATGTGATGTTGGCATTAAAGGTTACGGCCTTTGGTTTTCAAACTAAAATTTATGCTAAAGTACCTGTCCTCTTTCCACTAACGGTAACTTATTCAGGACTTTTTGAAAATATTGTTTGTTTTCAGCACAACTTTAAACTGAAGTGAAACTAGTTTCAAAGTGAGGTAACTGCGGGTGGAAATTGAAACAAAATGGAAAGAAATGTTACTGTGATTCCACTGGACCAAAGAAATATTACTGTAATTCCACTGGACCAAAGAAATATTACTGTAATTCCACTGGACCAAAGAAATATTACTGTAATTCCACTGGACCAAAGAAATGTTACTGTAATTCCACTGGACCAAAGAAATAAACACATTACCGACGAATTTTACAGCAGACTTCTCAAGACCTCATTCTATGAAGATGCATTTAAACTGATTCTGCATTTCGTCAATAGCTTTTCCTGTTGTATTATTTGACTTGGGATATTTCGTTAGATTACTTTATCTTCATCATATTCAGGATTTAAGATGTGTGCATTCTTGAATTTGATTTTCGTGATATTTAAAGCTTTGTTTTTAAACTGGCTGAGTTATAAACATCGCTGAAGAAAATTGGGATCTTGCTTTTAACCACCTGCAGCAAGAATGTGAATCAGGGTCCTAAGGAAACCAGTGATCACGGAACAAGATCACATGAATTGCTCCAAACATAAGTGTGTTGATAAATCGTACGATGAATTCAGAAACGACCTGCATGAAATAACTGCCATGTAAGCTGTTACGGATAGAATGGGTGGTGTCTACAGGTGTCTGACTGTCTGACTCACACACAGGAATTATGGATGCATGCACGACTTTTCCAAATCACATACACACACCCACTCATCCGAACATTGACAGCCAGGCAACAGAACAACATTTTTTCTGTTTTATGCTGCCTGAGCCATCAGACAAACATATAATAAATGCAAAATCATAAATAGTCGGCACGCCAACCACAAGGCGTACACACAAACAATATGTATATACTAATATTTCAAATACGCCAACAGGGCGCACGACACAAAATATATCTATAT
The DNA here is from genome assembly GCA_016801955.1 of Conus betulinus. Classification (NCBI taxonomy): domain Eukaryota; kingdom Metazoa; phylum Mollusca; class Gastropoda; order Neogastropoda; family Conidae; genus Conus; species Conus betulinus. Next base: position 38,820 of record JADBJO010007997.1, read on the forward strand.
ATGATTCACTATCTACTGTCGCTGTTGGTTCCAACGACGATGAAGGCGGCGACGACGACGAAACGATGAAGATGAAGACGACAACGTCTACAGCGTCAAGTCTGACACAGAACTTGCAGAACGTCAGAGCTGTGGCTCAAAGAAAAAAAAAAAACACTAGCACTCACGGCGTCTCTGCCGGCGCGACAGGGTGACAGTCTCACACAGGAGCTGTGGCTCACACACACACAGAAGCACAGAACGCAGCGACGGCCTCGCCAACAGGTCGCTGGTTCAAAACTCGGGAGCGGCGCTCTGGCTTGGCAGCAGCGGCGTCTCCTGCCCAACTGGCTCAGCGGGTAGTCGGTCCCAGGGCGCAGTGACAGGTAGGGTAGATTGTCGGCACTCAGGCCGACCTCTCCACACCGTCACACGGTGGAGAAGGGGGTAGACACGACTACGAACCCCTGACCCTCAAACAGTAGCAGCCAGTCCCCCTCAGTCCAGGGAACACATCTACCTGGGGAAACTGACTGCCACAAAAAAAAAAAAAAAAAAAAAAAAAAAAAAAAAAACTGGGTCCCTCTTCGGCCTTCTGGAATGCTGCGGAGCCGGAATCACTGCAGAGACTGCCTAACCGGTTCAGCTCACCCGGCTTTAACGGCGCGCAGGTGAGTAGCAGTCAGGTAAACTTTTCAACCGGCTTCCGGTGGACTACCTTCCGGTTAGCACAGTTACATGAAAATTTGTGACCGGACGGGAAACGGTCCGTCACATAAGCATTGTCCCAAACATTGGTATAGACACCTTCATTTCTCAGGTCTGCTTTTAAGCTTGGAACACTGTACATTCCAGTGATGCTAGTGTTGTGGATTGTGTACCACAGTACATTCCGGTGATGGTAGTGTTGTGGATTGTGTACCACAGTACATTCCAGTGATGCTAGTGTTGTGGATTGTGTACCACAGTACATTCCAGTGATGCTAGTGTTGTGGATTGTGTACCACAGCACATTCCAGTGATGCTAGTGTTGTGGATTGTGTACCACAGCACATTCCAGTGATGTTAGTGTTGTGGATTGTGTACCACAGCACATTCCAGTGATTCTAGTGTTGTGGATTGTGTACCACAGCACGTTCCAGTGATGCTAGTGTTGTGGATTTGTACCACAGCACATTCCAGTGATGCTAGTGTTGTGGATTGTGTACCACAGTACATTCCAGTGATGCTAGTGTTGTGGATTGTTTCAGAATGTGCGGACGGCCGTTGGGGGGCAAGCTGTGTGGAGACGTGTGGTCAGTGCAGGGACGGAGGTGTGTGTAGAAAGGACAATGGACGGTGCCCGCTGTGTGAACCAGGGTGGTACCCGCCACTGTGTGACACACGTAAGCATCATCATAACAATTGAAACGTTTGTATTTGGTTTTCTTTTGATTCCTTGAGCCTAGTTTTTCATGTAATGTTTTTTTTCCAGTGATGAAATGCAGTCCTTACCTTGCTGTATTCAGCATGTTGTCAGTGTGTACCTCACTACCTTGCTGTGTGCAGCATGTTGTCAGCGTTTACCTCACTACCATGCTGTGTGCAGCATGTTGTCAGTGTGTACCTCACTACCTTGCTGTGTGCAGCATGTTGTCAGTGTTTACCTCACTACCTTGCTGTGTGCAGCTGGTTGTCAGTGTTGACCTCACTACCTTGCTGTGTGCAGCATGTTGTCAGTGTTTACCTCACTACCTTGCTGTGTGCAGCATGTTGTCAGTGTTGACCTCACTACCTTGCTGTGTGCAGAGTGTTGTCAGTGTTTACCTGTGCTGTGTGCAGCAGTGTTTACCTCACTACCTTGCTGTGTGCAGCATGTTGTCATGTTTACCTCACTACCCTGTGCTGTGTGCAGCACTTTGTTGTCATGTTGTTTACCTCACTACTTTGTTCAGTGTGTCAGCATGTTGTCATTGTGCAGTGTTTACCTCACTACTTTGTGTATATCATGTTGTCAGTGTTTACCTCACTACCTTGCTGTGCAACATGTTGTCAGTGTCTACCTCACTACCTTGCTGTCAGCATGTTGTCAGTGTGTACCTCACTACCTTGCTGTGTGCAGCATTGTGTCAGTGTTTACCTCACTACCTGCTGTGTGCAGCATGTTGTCAGTGTTTACCTCACTACCTTGCTGTGTGCAACATGTTGTCAGTGTTTACCTCACTACCTTGCTGTGTGCAGCATGTTGTCAGTGTTTACCTCACTACTTTCATGTTGTCAGCGTTTACCTCACTACCTCACTACCTTGCTGTGTGCAGCATGTTGTCAGTGTGCTGTGTGCAGCATGTTGTCAGCGTTTACCTCACTACTGTTGCATGTTGTCAGCGTGTAGCTACCTTGCTGTGTGTTGTCAGTGTGTACCTCACTACCTTGCTGTGTGCAGCATGTTGTCAGTGTTTACCTCACTACCTTGCTGTGTGCAGCATGTTGTCAGTGTGTACCTCACTACCTTGCTGTGTGTCAGTGCACTACCTTGTTGTCAGTTGTCAGTGTTACCTCACTACCTTGCTGTGTGCAGCATGTTGTCAGTGTTTACCTCACTACCTTGCTGTGTGCAGCATTGTCAGTGTGTACAGCATGTGCAGCATGTTGTCAGTGTGTACCTCACTCACTACTGTGTGCACATGTGTCAGTGTGTACCTCACTACCTTGCTGTGTGCAGCATGTTGTCAGTGTGTACCTCACTACCTTGCTGTGTGCAGCATGTTGTCAGTGTGTACCTCACTACCTTGCTGTGTGCAGCATGTTGTCAGTGTGTACCTCACTACCTTGCTGTGTGCAGCATGTTGTCAGTGTGTACCTCACTACCTTGCTGTGTGCAGTCAGTGTTGTCAGCAGCATGTTGTACCTCACTACCTGCTGTGTTGCTGTGTGCAGCGTGTACCTCACTACCTTGTTGTCAGTGTGTCCTACCTCACTACCTTGCTGTGTGCAGCATGTTGTCAGTGTGTACCTTGCTGTGTGCAGCATGTTGTCAGTGTTTACCTCACTACCTTGCTGTGCGCAGCATGCCAGGAGGGCTGGTATGGGAACACCTGCAGTCAGCAGTGTGGAAGGTGTAAGGATGACGTCATCTGCAACAGGACCACAGGCCACTGCCCTGGCTGTACCACAGGAAGACCCCCCCCCCCTCTGTCATGCAGGTACCTCTGTGTCCGTGGTTTTTCCAGTCTCGGACTGAACCTCTTTTGAATCTGATGGTTCCTGAAGGAAAGTAATACATTCGCTCTTTGATGTGCAGGTCTGAGGAGACGCTGAACCTTTTGACGCTTCTGGTTATGTTTTAGTTTGGTTGTATGTATGTATGTTTGCTTGTTTTTGTTTGTTTGTTTGTTTGTTTTCTGTTTTGTGTTGCCCGTTCTTTTCCCGTGTCATTATCCCCACTGCTCCCCCAACCCACCCCAAACGTCTCTCCACCTCTTCCGCCTCTCTCTCTTTCCCCCCTCAGACTTTCCACTTGGCATAGTCTGTTCCCAGAGTTACCCGCCCTATATGACTGGGAGGCGGAAATGGCAGGTGTCCACATCTCTCAGTAGGGTGTTTCTGCACCATGCCCCAAGTCACAGTCACTGCCCACAGAGTGGTTTAGTAACAACTGTCCTCAGAGTGGTTTAGTAACAACTGCCCACAGAGTGGTTTAGTAACAACTATCCACAGAGTGGTTTAGTAACAACTGTCCACAGAGTGGTTTAGTAACAACTGCCCACAGAGTGGTTTAGTAACAACTATCCACAGAGTGGTTTAGGAACAACTATCCACAGAGTGGTTTAGTAACAACTGCCCACAGAGTGGTTTAGGAACAACTATCCACAGAGTGGTTTAGTAACAACTGCCCAGAGTGGTTTAGGAACAACTATCCACAGAGTGGTTTAGTAACAACTGTCCTCAGAGTGGTTTAGTAACAACTGCCCACAGAGTGGTTTAGTAAGTAAACTGTCCTCAGAGTGGTTTAGTAACAACTGCCCCACAGAGTGTTTAGGAACAACTATCCACAGAGTGGTTTAGGAACAACTATCCACAGAGTGGTTTAGTAACAACTGCCCACAGAGTGGTTTAGGAACAACTATCCACAGAGTGGTTTAGTAACAACTGCCCACAGAGTGGTTTAGGAACAACTATCCACAGAGTGGTTTAGTAACAACTGCCCACAGAGTGGTTTAGTAACAACTGTCCTCAGAGTGGTTTAGGAACAACTGTCCACAGAGTGGTTTAGTAACAACTGTCCTCAGAGTGGTTTAGTAACAACACTGTCCACAGAGTGGTTTAGTAACAACTGTCCACAGAGTGGTTTAGGAACAACTGCCCACAGAGTGGTTTAGGAACAACTATCCACAGAGTGGTTTAGGAACAACTATCCACAGAGTGGTTTAGGAACAACTATCAACAGAGTGGTTTAGGAACAACTATCAACAGAGTGGTTTAGTAACAACTGCCCACAGAGTGGTTTAGGAACAACTGCCCACAGAGTGGTTTAGGAACAACTATCCACAGAGTGGTTTAGTAACAACTGCCCACAGAGTGGTTTAGGAACAACTATCCACAGAGTGGTTTAGGAACAACTGCCCACAGAGTGGTTTAGTAACAACTGTCCTCAGAGTGGTTTAGGAACAACTGTCCACAGAGTGGTTTAGTAACAACTGTCCTCAGAGTGGTTTAGTAACAACTGTCCACAGAGTGGTTTAGTAACAACTGTCCACAGAGTGGTTTAGGAACAACTGCCCACAGAGTGGTTTAGGAACAACTATCCACAGAGTGGTTTAGGAACAACTATCCCACAGAGTGGTTTAGGAACAACTATCAACAGAGTGGTTTAGGAACAACTATCAACAGAGTGGTTTAGTAACAACTGCCCACAGAGTGGTTTAGGAACAACTGCCCACAGAGTGGTTTAGGAAACAAACTATCCACAGAGTGGTTTAGTAACAACTGCCCACAGAGTGGTTTAGGAACAACTATCCACAGAGTGGTTTAGGAACAACTGCCCACAGAGTGTTTAGGAACAACTATCCACAGAGTGGTTTAGGTAACAACTGCCCACAAAGTGGTTTAGGAACAACTGCCCACAGAGTGGTTTAGTAACAACTGCCCACCGAGTGGTTTAGTAACAACTGCCCACAGAGTGGTTTAGCAACAGGCAGAGGACTATGTCCCAAGTCACTGCCCAGGGAGTGGTTTAAACAGGTTGAGGACCATGTCCCATGTCACTACCAGGGAGTGGTTTTAAACAGGCTGAGGATCATGCCCCAAGTCACTGCCAGGGAGTGGCCTACGAACAGGTTGAGAACCATGCTCCGAGTCACTGCCCAGGGAGTGATTTAGGAACAAGCTGAGGAGCACGTGCTCAGTCCACCCCCCCCCCCCCCCCCCCCCGCCTCCCCGGATCAGATGCAATATAGTTTGTTTTATATGTTTGGTCGTTCCGAGCTTTTAAATTTTGAAGAGGTGAAAGATTTGGGAGCAAACAGGGTGGTAGTGGTGGTGGTAGTGGTGATGGTGGTGGATGGTGGTGGTGAAAGGATCTACTCCTTTGGGGTTAAGTTTGGGCATGTGCCTTTCTCACAATTCTAAGTAGACAATGGCCCTTTTGCGCTTCTGGTGTATGTCTTTGTTTGTTTGTTTGTTTGTTTTCCCGTTCTCTCTCCTTGTCATTATCTATCACACACGACTCCTACTAAGTTCTCAACGATCTTTAGAATTGTTTATTCTATGTTATACTGCATTAGGTATTTTCTCTACGCGACCCAGTCTCAAACATTATAAGTCTCTCTCCTTTCATGGCTTCTTCAGATAAATTGTCCGTCTTCCCTCTTGGAAAAAAAAACAACAGACACACAATGTATGGTCACAAGAAATGAGAGACGAAAAAAGGTAAAATGTTCGCAGTATGGATTGATGGAATTTTGTGACAAGATGAGCTGTTTTAATGCCCTAATTTTCTCCAAGTGAAAACAGAACAAAGGGCACAAAATAACATACAAAACTGGTAATGAACAAAAACACGAGTGCGCATGTGTGGTCACAAGTTGTCAAGCAGATAAGACAGTGTGTGTGTGTATGTGTGTGTGTGTGCGTGCGTGCGTGCTTGCGTGCGTGCGTGCGTGCGTGCGCGCGCGCGCGCGCGCGCGCGTGTGTGTGTGTGTGTGTGTGTGTGTGTGTGTGTACGTGCGTACGTGCGTGCGTGCGTGCCTCTCTGTGTGTGTGTGTGTGTGTGTGTGTGTGTGTGTGTGAGTGCGTGCGTGCGTGTGTGTGTGTGTGTGTGTGTGTGTGTGTGTGTGTGTGTGTGTGTGTGTGTGTGTTTAAAACGGAAGCTGAAGTCTGAACCAGCTTAATGTAAACTGGTTATGGTTGTAAATGTGTTTTGTTAACTCCACGATTTTAGTCACAAGATCGGTAAGATCTCAAGCCATTTACAGGCAATCAGACTATGGCTGTCACCACCTCAAGTGCATAAAATCCTGTAGTAAAAAAAAAAAAAAAAAAAGCTCCATGTGCCCATTGATGAATTAAACAATGTGACAATTCAGTAATCTTAAATGTTTCATTTTCAAACCGACTGGAAACCGCAGGACTGTGACTGAAGGCAAGGGCAAACCGCAGAACTGTGACTGAAGGCAAGGGCAAACCGCAGAACTGTGACTGAAGGCAAGGGCAAACCGCAGAACTGTGACTGAAGGCAAGGGCAAACCGCAGAACTGTGACTGAAGGCAAGGGCAAACCGCAGAACTGTGACTGAAGGCAAGGGCAAACCGCAGAACTGTGACTCAAGGCAAGGGCAAACCGCAGAACTGTGACTGAAGGCAAGGGCAAACCCCAGAACTGTTGACCCAAGGCAAGGGCAAACCCCAGAACTGTGACTGAAGGCAAGGACAAATTGCAGAACTGTTGACCCAAGGCAAGGGCAAACCGTAGAACTGCTGACCCAAGGCAAAGGCAAACAGCATAACTGTTGACCCAAGGCAAGGGCAAACCGCACAACTGTGACTCAAGGCAAGGGCAAACCGCACAACCGTTGACCCAAGACAAGGGCAAACCGCATAACTGTGACTCAAGGCAAGGATTAACCGCAGAAACTGGGACACAAGGCAAGGATTAACCGCAGAACTGGAACACAAGGCAAGGATTAACCGCAGAACTGTGACTCAAGGCAAGGATTAACCGCAGAACTGTGACTCAAGGCAAGGATTAACCGCAGAACTGGAACACAAGGCAAGGGCAAACCGCAGAACTGTGACTCAAGGCAAGGATTAACCGCAGAACTGTGACTCAAGGCAAGGATTAACCGCAGAACTGGAACACAAGGCAAGGATTAACCGCAGAACTGGAACACAAGGCAAGGGCAAACCGCAGAACTGTGACTCAAGGCAAGGATTAACCGCACAAGGCAAGGATTAACCGCACAACTTTGACTCAGGACAGGGACAAACTATCCCCTGGCCAGAAAAAAAAATTGACATCACCGTCTAGCTACTCTCCCCCTACCTTCAACCCTCTATCCCCACTCCACCCCCAACCCACCCACCCTTTTCCCTGTCCCCCACCTCTCTTCTCTCCCCATCAAGCTTTTCCCAGGGAGTATCCGTGTGCAAACTTATTTCTCCTGTGTGACAGCGAGATGCACATGGACTGGTGTCTACATCACTCAATGGGTTGTTCACATGGACTGGTGGCTGCATCACTCAATGGTTGTTCACATTGACTGGTGGCTACATCACTCAGTGAGTTGTTCACATGGACTGGTGGCTACATCACTCAGTGAGTTGTTCACATGGACTGGTTGCTACATCACTCAATGGGGTTGTTCACATGGACTGGTGCCTGCATCACTCAATGGGTTGTTCACATTGACTGGTGGCTGCATCACTCAATGGTTGTTCACATTGACTGGTGGCTGCATCACTCAGTGAGTTGTCCACATGGACTGGGGCCTACATCACTTAATTGTTTGTTCACATTGACTGGTGGCTGCATCACTCAGTGGGTTGTTCACATTGACTGGTGGCTGCATCACTCAATGGGTTGTTCACATTGACTGGTGGCTGCATCACTCATGGGTTGTTCACATTGACTGGTGGCTGCATCACTCAATGGGTTGTTCACATTGACTGGTGGCTGCATCACTCAATGGGTTGTTCACATTGACTGGTGGCTGCATCACTCAATGGGTTGTTCACATTGACTGGTGGCTGCATCACTCAATGGGTTGTTCACATTGACTGGTGGCTGCATCACTCAATGATTGTTTTCTGGACAAGGTCCCCAGTCGTTCACCGAGAAGAGGTTGTGAAAGAGGGTGAGCAGTTCTGAGGACCAGGTTATCACCCTCCCCCCTTTACTTAGATGCAACGCGCTTTAATTCATTTGTTCTATTGTCCAGGTCACTTAATGATTTCGACGATGGGGAGCAATTTCGGAAGAAAGTAGGAGATCGTTCTGAATTAACTCCCCCTGTGAGTAGGTTTGGAGCAGGTGCCCTTTCCCTCCCACCGAGAAGTGATTTCGGGCGTGGAGTGATAACAACACTTCAAACCGGTTCACTCAGCAGTGTGATCTGTCCACCTCTTTGTCTGTGCTGTGTCAGCCCACACCCCACCCCTACCCCCACCCCTAATCTGTTCCTTGGAAGACAGTCTCTGTGCATCCACACCCTACCCCCCCCCCCCCCC
>JADBJO010007997.1:60000-75000 GCA_016801955.1 Conus betulinus
TACCTTGTTTTATAATAATGTACCTTGTTTTATGATAATATACCTTGTTTTATGATAATGTACCTTATTTTATGATATTGTACCTGCTCTATAATAATGGACCTTGTTTTATGATAATGTACTTTGTTTTATTATAAAGTACCTTGTTTTATGATAATGTAACTTTTATAAAAGAACCTGTGTCCCGTGTTTCTTGTTTACGATGTCTTATTTGAACCACCAAAGAAGTTATTATTTCACACGCATGAGTTTGGTTTTCTCTGGCTGCTTGTCTGTCAGCGAGAGTCTGCGGAAACTCGACTGAAGCGGTTTTAACAAAACTAGCTGAAAAAATGGAATGTGACCCTGGGCTGAACACATCACTTTTTGGTATCTGTTTGTTTCATGGCGTATTAAAGCCTTCCGGAATTATTCACGTCGTTGTCTTGTGACTTATTTGTCCTTGTGTTAAGTGAACTTACAAGGAACTATTCTTAGAATTTTTAGTATGGATCCATGGTGCCTAGCCGGATTAAAAGGGATCCGGGAAACTGCTTCTCCAAGGAAGATGAAGTCTGTGAAGGAACTGTTGGCGAATTCAGAACTGTCTATGAAATGATCCAGTGTCACGACGTGTTAAAGCCTTCCAGGGATGCTAAGGGTTGGAATGGTGCATCGTCTTTATCCTGTTCAAAAAGCAGTGTACCAGCAAATATTTGTGGACCGCTGGCTCGTTCCAAAATGTCAGAGCGTTTATTTAGAATTTCGAATGTACGTTGTATACTTTTAGATATTTTCATTACAAGGGAAGCATAAAAGGTGTGTTTGCTAAAACTACAATATTTTTTTTATCTTATTGAACGGACTATATCCATGCGAGCGCACGCGCCTGCATGTGTGTGTGTGTGTGTGTGTGTGTGTGTGTGTGTGTGTGTGTGTGTGTGTGTGTGTGTGTGTGTGTCAGAGAGAGAGAGAGAGAGAGAGAGAGAGAGAGAGAGGGGGGGGGGTTGGAGGGTTGGGAGAGGATAACGAAAGTGGGAGGGGATGGGATGGCAGGCTTCATACCTATGTAAGTGTATCTCTGTGCGTCCTTTCACAACGTTTTTGTTGCCGAGAGCAATATCGAACGTTTATAATTGTGTAACAACATTGGATAATTGTATAACAACAGAGGATAATTGTATAACTACATAGGATAATTGTATAACTACATAGGATATTAGTATTGTATAGCTACATAGAAGAATTATATAACCACATAGAATAAATGTATAACTATATAGGGTGATTGCGTAACTACATAGTATAATTGTATAACGACATAGGATAATTGTGTAACTACATAGGATAATTGCATGACTACATAGGATAATCGTGTAACTACACATACACTTACTGCGCTGGTAACCCCATCTTCTTTTATTTTCCCTCTTCGGTGTTTCGTTGTTAGAGCGGATCCGGAAACGGAAGACAGATTGTAGGACCGTTCGGCCTCGGTACCAGTCTGCGCTCTGTTCAGAAGTTGTTTTTTTTTTTTTTCCCAACAACCGGGGTTTTTAGTAACAGGTTCTACTGTATTCTACGTGCTTTTGAATGTTTGTCTCATTTGTGTGTTAACGAAGATAATCTGCGCTCATTTTGTTTTTGTGTTCTATGTGTATGTGTGGTAACGGAAGTCTGTTGATTCAGTTGAACTGTGTCTGTTTCAAAGTGTACCTACCCTGTACATAGGCATTGGGACGGTGAGCCCCTGGGGAGTGCTTCTAATCAAAAGAGGTCCTCATGTGTTAGTAGGGACGGACATAGAGGGAGAGCACTACGAGAAAGGAGTCCGGGAAGGAATAAAGGGAAGCAATGCACTGTTGTTTAGAATGCGCTTGTGTAATGCACGTAAACACAGACAGGCGTTTGTGAGGCATGCAAAATGAAATATCTTGTAACAGGATTTTATGTGCATTTTGTAGTTTTTGATTGAAAAAAAAAAAGTTCTAAACATAAACTGCCGTGAATATCAATATCGGTTATAGATATCAGCAACTGAGACTTTTATTCCTTGCGTCGTATGGCCAATACTGCTCTTCAAAGTAACATGCTTGTGTACATTCGTGTCATAGATCAAATAAGACTGTTGTGATCATGATGAGAATATTTCTTCGTTGTGTAAGAAATTGATTTTCTCCCAGTGGCATGATATTTGGCTGCATGTTATTGATGTTAGTATTGTACATTTTCAGTGAACATGAGCAGTATTGGATATTATCAGTTTAGTTATCTGGTTCGGCCTCATGGTCACGCGACAAAAGATGGGTTGAAATCCTTGGCTACGTTAGTGGACGCCACCATTTTCCTGCAGTGACTATAAAGCTCTTGTTCTGAAATGACCTTCTTGATACGAGTTTTCAAAGGGCACAATGTTTTTCATTGATCTAACTGTAACACGACCGCGAAAACATTATTGTAAATGAGCCTGTGTAGTTTTTAACGATTTATGAGGGTTTAGGTGAATACATTGTTGTAAACGGGCCTGTTCATTTTCAAAGATAACATTGGGTTTAGGAGAATACATTATGATATATGAGTCTGTTAAGTTTCAGTCAGAGATTACAGTGGGTTTAGGTCAGTGCATTGTTATAAACGGGTCACTTAAGTTTCAATCAAAGATTATAGCAGGTTTAGGTGAATGCATTGTGCACATGAATCTGTTAAGTTTCAAAGATTACAGTGTTTAGGTGAATGCATTGTTAGAATGAGCCAGTTAAGTTTCAATTAAAAAAAATTATAGTGGGTTTAGGTAAATGCATGTTTACACATGAGTATTTTCAGTCAGAGAATATAGTGTGTTTAGGTGAATGCATTGTTATAAATGGGCCTGCTTAGTTTCAAAGGAAAACCATAAGCAGAATTTTAGTCAAAAAAGAGTTATTTTACGATCGTGCCCAAGACAGATTGTTAGATTAATTCATAGATTAAAGCTGAATACATGGAACACTAAATATTCTCATGGTATTACTCGTGTCTGCAGAGAAAACATTTCTGTGCATCATCTTTTGTTTGAATACTCAGTGTTGACCTCGCTCTATCGTGAGAAAGGTATTGAGATGAATAACTTTGATAATGTCAGTACTGTCTTATATGGTTCATATGTTGCTGAAATTGCCATGTTTTTTTCGCACTCACAGGTTGCAATTTTTTTTATGACGATCAACAATTTTGTGTACCACTAGGGTATTTCACTCACGTAAATGTGCATATATCAGATGTGGATTTGAAAGTACTAACATGGATGATAAGTTGAGTGTGGAAGTTGTTTTTATGTGTGTGTGTGTGTGTGTGTGTGTGTGTGTGTGTGTGTGTGTGTGTGTGTGTTTGTGTTTGTTTTTTAAAGTAAGTGTTTAATATTATCTGGCGATGAAAGACATTAAATAAACTACTGACCTGAACTGTTTCAGAGACAACAGTGGATTTAGATTTTAGTCTGGGGTTTCATAAATCTGTAAAATTCTGTTGTTAAATCCATAAATTGAATAGGCTTGTTATTATATGCTTTATTTAATTAACAGTTTCCCTGAGACAAAGGCAATAATCTGATAAGTTTACATTCATTAAATCAAGTGCTTACTGTCTTTATCCAAACTTCCAACGGCTCTGATAAATAAACATTTACGTTCAATCAGCCCAGTGATTTTCATTGTACATTTTTTTTTTTCTAAAATCACTTGTGGTTTTGGAGAGTGTAGCGTGCGAATGTCTTTCTTTTCTTTCCTTCTTTTTTGTCTTCTTTTCTTTTCTTTTTTTTCTTTGACATCTTATAGAGACGTTGCACAAACCGAATCATACGCATTAGAGTTTCGATTCATGAAAGAATGCTATAGGTTTACTTTGTAACTTCGTATTCGGCTTCCAGTAACTTTTTCATCGAATGACAGCATATGCTATACTGCTAGCGTTATAGAGATAGAAAGATCTTCCGAATCGAACATCATCTCAAATGACAGGACAATACACCTACTAAAAAAGAAGAAAAGAAAAATTGAGCAGCATAATAAATAATTCTTATCTTATTATCTGTATAAAGTTTACGAATTACATAGTAGGAGAAAACCATGTTTTCACACAGTAACTTCTCAGATATTTCGGGCACTTATTCCACATTTCTATGTTTTACATCTCTCCAAGAATACGCAGTTTATACACAGCTTGCATATTTATGTCAGAATAAAGTGCACCAACAGTTTGTGATGGTCTGTGTCAGAATGTTGCAGTGTAATGCATGTTTTGCAAGGTGTCTTCTTGCTCGTTCGCCTCCCGTTAGATGAACAGCCCGGTGTCCTCGATGAAGGCTGCCGTCCATTGCAGTTCCTCCGGGATGCCGTACAACTTGGCTTCCACTGCTGTCGGTGTTGGCCAGTGCTTCTGGATGCTGCATGCGTCGTACAGTCTTGAAGGATGTGGTCGGTTGTCATTGGTCCCTCACCACAAGGACACTCTCCACTCTGTCCAATGCCAAATTTTGTGTGCATGTGGTGGAGCAGGCGATTGTGTCCAGTCCTTAGGCGGAAGATCTTGACCTGTTCCCGTCGTCCCAGCAAATGGTACTTATATTTGCAAGGTGTGAAAAGACTCCTGCTCACATGGAATATCTGTATTACAAACCTTACGCAAAATTAAGATAATTATGAGATATGAGCATCGTGTCGTTTTCGTAACAACAACAACGACAACTTGAAGAGAGCATGATTCAACGTTGTCTGAGAGTGCTGTCCCATGATCTCGGAGCAACAGATGACACTGGAGTCGTTTCATTTTAGACCAGGGCTGGGACGTCATAAGAAGGATGGACATCACCGGAGAGGACAGCTATGTGTCGGAATGATAGTACAGGTGCCCTGATCAGTCACCTGACCGAGATGACGGGGAGGGGGGGGGGGGGGGGGGGGGGGGAGGTAATGCTGCTATAGCAAGATGTAATGTATAGTGTGACCAAGAAAGCAACAGGACAAGGACAATGAACTGTTCTCTGCTTTGTGGTGTCCTCTGTTCTCTGCTTTGTGGTGTCCTATGTTCTCTGCTTTGTGGTGTCCTCTGTTCTCTGCTTTGTGGTGTCCTCTGTTCTCTGCTTTGTGGTGTCCTATGTTCTCTGCTTTGTGGTGTCCTATGTTCTCTGCTTTAATGTGTCCTCTGTTCTCTGCTTTGTGTTGTCCTTTTTTCTATGCTTTAAGATAACCTCTGTTCTCTGCTTTGTGGTGTCCTCTGTTCATTGCTTCGTGGAGTCCTTTGTTCTCTGCTTTAAGGTGTCCTTTGTTCTCTGCGTTGTGGTGTCCTCTGTTCTCTGCTTTCTAGTGTCCTTTGTTGTCTACTTTGTGGTGTTCTCTGTTCTCTGCTTTGTGGTGTCCTCTGTTCTCTTCTTTAAGGTGTCCTCTGTTCTCTGCTTTGTGATGTCCTCTGTTCTCTGCTTTGGGGTGTCCTATATTCTCTACTTTGTGGTGGTGTCACCTGTTATGTGTGCTTTAATCTGTCCTCTGTTCTCCGCTTAGGGATGTTCTCTGTTCTCTGCTTTGTGGTGTCCTCTGTTCTGTGGTTTATGGTGTCCTCTATTCTCTGCTTTAAGGTATCCACTGTTCTCTGCTTTGTGGTGTCTTCCGCTTTGTGGTGTCCTCTGTTCTCTGATTTGTGATGTCCTCTGTTTTCTGCTTTAAGGTGTCCTCTGTTTTCTGCTTTGTGGTGTCCTCTGTTCTCTGCTTTGTGGTGTCCCTCTGTTGTTGCTTTAAGGTGTGCTCTGTTCTCTGCTGCTTGTGGTGTCCTTTGTTCTCTGTTTTTGTGTTTTCTTCTGGTCTCTGCTTTAAGGTGTCCTCTGTTCTCTGCTTTGTGGTGCCCTCTGGTGTCTGCTTTAAGGTGTCCTCTCTGTTCTCTGCTATAAGGTGTCGTTTGTTCTCTGCTGCTTAAGGTGTCGATTGTTCTCTCCTTTAAGGTGTCGTTTGTTCTCTGCTTTAAGGTTTCCTCTGTTCTCTGTTTTGTGGTGTCCTCTGTTTTCTGCTTTGTGGTGTCCTCTGTTCTCTGCTTTAAGGCGTCCTCTGTTCTCTGCTTTGTTGTGTCCTGTGTTGTCTGCTTTAAATTGTCCTCTGTTCTCTGCTTTAAGGTGTCCTCTGTTCTGTGCTTTGATGTGTCCTCTTCTCTACTTTGTGGTGTCCTCTGTTCATTGCTTTGTGGTGTCCTCTGTTCTCTGCTTTGTGGTGTCCTTTGTTCTCTGCTTTGTGGTGTCTTCTGCTTTGTGGTGTCGTCTGATCTGTGCTTTGTGGTGTGTTCTCTGTTCTCTGCTTTGTGGTGTCCTCTGTTCTCTGCTTTGTGGTGTCCTCTGATCTGTGCTTTGTGGTGTCCTCTGTTCTCTGCTTTGTGGTGTCCTATGTTCTCTGCTTGTGGTGTCCTCTATTCTCTGCTTTAAGGTGTCCTCTGTTCTTTGCTTTAAGGTGTCCTTTGTTCTCTGCTTTAAGGTGTGTTCTCTGTTCTCTGTTTTAAGGTGTCCTTTGTTCTCTGCTTTAAGGTGTCCTCTGTCCTCTGCTTTAAGGTGTTTTCTGTTCTCTGCTGTAAGGTGTCCTCTGTTCTCTGCTTTGTGTTGTGTCCTCTGTTCTCTGCTTTAAGGTGTCCTTTGTTCTCTGCTTTAAGGTGTCCTCTGTTGTCTGCTTTAAGGTGTCCTCTGTTCTTTGCTTTAAGGTGTCCTTTGTTCTCTGCTTTAAGGTGTCCTCTGTCCTCTGCTTTAAGGTGTCCTCTGTTCTTTGCTTTAAGGTGTCCTTTGTTCTCTGCTTTAAGGTGTTTTCTGTTCTCTGCTGTAAGGTGTCCTCTGTTCTCTGCTTTGTGTTGTGTCCTCTGTTCTCTGCTTTAAGGTGTCCTCTGTTCTCTGCTTTGTGTTGTGTCCTCTGTTCTCTGCTTTGTGTTGTGTCCTCTGTTCTCTGCTTTGTGGTGTCCTCTGGTCTCTGGTTTATGGTGTCTTCTGGTCTCTGCTTTCTCGTGTCCTGACGGGGGGCGCGCGTCAGAGGAAAGGAACAGGACAAGGACAATGACGTGTTCTCTGCTTTCGGAAGGCGCGTGAGGCGGAGAATTATGGCCTCGAGCCTCATTGGGTAGGGATATTATGACGTCATGACGACAGTCACTGCGTTTGCAGGGTGATGAGCGGGAGTGGTGGTTGTTTATTTCAGCACTGCCCTCCCCCCCCCCCCCCCCCTTCTTCTCTTTCACCGCGATTAACGTCATATGAATTGTATTGTCAAATTACGTTTCGTTGTTTTTGTTGTTACTGTTTGTTTGTTTGTTGTATTTTGTTGTTTTCAAATGATCAAAATATATGTTTTATGCTAAACGGTACATGGAGATTACGATTTATTTGTCTGGATGGTTTTCTCTGCGTGTTGCAGTGGTAATCCCTTGGTACAGAGAGCAGAAAAACCTAACCGAACGTCTACATGTTTGTTCTGTGTGCTCTGTGTTGTCGTTTCTGCTACATGTTTGTTCTGTGTGCGCTGTGTTGTCGTTTCTGCTACATGTTGTTCTGTGTGCTCTGTGTTGTCGTTTCTGCTACATGTTTGCTCTGTGTGCTCTGTGTTGTCATTTCTGCTACATGTTTGCTCTGTGTGCTCTGTGTTGTCATTTCTGCTACATGTTTGTTCTGTGTGCTCTGTGTTGTCATTTCTGCTACATGTTTGTTCTGTGTGCTCTGTGTTGTCGTTTCTGCTACATGTTTGTTCTGTGTGCGCTGTGTTGTCGTTTCTGCTACATGTTTGTTCTGTGTGCTCTGTGTTGTCGTTTCTGCTACATGTTTGTTCTGTGTGCTCTGTGTTGTCGTTTCTGCTACATGTTTGTTCTGTGTGCGCTGTGTTGTCGTTTCTGCTACATGTTTGTTCTGTGTGCGCTGTGTTGTCGTTTCTGCTACATGTTTGTTCTGTGTGCGCTGTGTTGTCGTTTCTGCTACATGTTTGTTCTGTGTGCTCTGTGTTGTCGTTTCTGCTACATGTTTGTTCTGTGTGCTCTGTGTTGTCGTTTCTGCTACATGTTTGTTCTGTGTGCGCTGTGTTGTCGTTTCTGCTACATGTTTGTTCTGTGTGCGCTGTGTTGTCGTTTCTGCTACATGTTTGTTCTGTGTGCGCTGTGTTGTCGTTTCTGCTGCTACATGTTTTGTTCTGTGTGCTCTGTGTTGTCGTTTCTGCTACATGTTTGTTCTGTGTGCTCTGTGTTGTCGTTTCTGCTACATGTTTGTTCTGTGTGCTCTGTGTTGTCGTTTCTGCTACATGTTTTGTTCTGTGTGCTCTGTGTTGTCATTTCTGCTACATGTTTGTTCTGTGTGCTCTGTGTTGTCATTTCTGCTACATGTTTGTTCTGTGTGCTCTGTGTTGTCATTTCTGCTACATGTTTGTTCTGTGTGCTCTGTGTTGTCATTTCTGCTACATGTTTGTTCTGTGTGCTCTGTGTTGTCATTTCTGCTACATGTTTGTTTGTTCTGTGTGCTCTGTGTGTCATTTCTGCTACATGTTTGTTTTGTGTGCTCAGTGTTGTCGTTTCTGCTATGCGATTTGGTGTTGTAAGCTGCGTTCGTTTGGAGTTTTGGGCGTCAATTCATTTCATCATGAGAGCAAGACTTAAGCTACTTGTTCGTTAATTACTGTTTCCTCTTCCCTGTTTCACTTAAGATTTTCTTTGTAAACCGGAAGGTGAGGGCATCATAGGAAAAAGAAAAAGCTTTGAGTGGTAGTAATCAATGATGTGACCAGTGAAACAGATGATCGCATGACTTAACTATGCACAAAGAGCTGCCACCATCTCCATTTGAGTCTGATTTAACATTGTCCGGGATTTGTTTGGCCTAAGAACAAAGCTGGCTCGATAAGTTCGAATGGTCACTGACTGTTAGTGCGAAGGGGGGGGGGGGGGGGGGGGGGGGGGGGGGGAGGGAAAGACGTGATGGAGGGGGAAAAAAAAGAAAGCAAACAAACTGAAAATGACTCGGACTTAACGGAATACACAGAATCCTTGAGCATCCCTGGGTGATGCAACAGTAATTTGTTAACGACTGAAACACTTTGAGGTCCTTATAGATCAAGAGGCATGCACCCGCAAAAATCACTGTGACACAAGTGTCCTCATTGTCGTATTATGAGAAGTTACTATCAGTATAGGTAAACAGGCCTAACTGATATGAAATAGTTTCAAATAGTTTCTTCCTACCACATGGACAACAGATAAGTCATTCTTCGTTCTTTGTTTGTACTGTCCTAAATGTTAAATGTGATCTGTTTTTTTTTTTTTTGCCTGAAGAAGACCCACGAGGTCGAAATGTATCGTGTCTTGTCCTGTGCTTTGTTTGTCAATGTCCTTGGCGGTAACTAAACCCCTCTCTTTCTAAATGTTGATATGAAATAGGTTTTAGAAATCATTTAATGGTAATCGATGAATTTCTAGGCATTATCTCTTGGACATTACATTTTAGATACCACATTATTGTATTGTTATCATGAAGATGATGATGACGATGATGATGATGATGATGATGATGATGATGATGATGATGTGTTGGCAATGCAGTCCCGGAGGACAATGCTTGATGCACCGAGTGAGGTTTCTCCTAGGGTTGTGAACAGCGCCTGGTGTGGCCGCGCACTGGGAGGCTGCTCACTGTTTGAGGCGTGCTCGTTTCTCTGCTGCCTGCTGGGTTCTCTCCTCCTCCGCCTGTCTGATTCCTCTCTGCACCATTTGACGCCAGCAGTCGCGATCGTCAGCAGCTGTTTCCCAGGCATCAGGGTCAATGTTGCACACTTTCATGTCACGTTTGCACACATCCTTGAACCTGAGAGTGGGGCGACTGGTACCAGTGGCAAGTTGGCCGTAGAGTAGGTCCTTGGGAATACGCCCATCTTCCATGCGCCTTACGTGCCCGAGCCAGCGTAGACGTCTCTGGCTCAGCATGGCGAACATGCTTGGGATTCCAGCCCTGGCCAGGATGTCGCTGTGCGGTACTCTGTCCTGCCAGGTGATGCCCAGAATGCGTTTGAGGCAGCGCATTTGGAAGATGTTCAGATGCCGTTCCTGCCTGACGTTGGTGGTCCATGTCTCGCTGCCGTACAGGTGAGTGCTGAGGACGCAGGCCTGATAGACACGCATCTTGGTATTCTCTGGGAGCTTCTTGTTGTCCCACACCCTTTTGGACAGCTTGGCCAAGGATGCTGCGGCTTTTCCTATCCGCTGGTTGATCTCTATGTCAAGTGACAGGCTGGTAGAGATGGTCGACCCAAGTTACGTGAAGTCCTCAGTCACTTCCAGGGTGCTGATAGAGGGTGCGTGGGTTGTGGCTTCCTGAGCGCTGACGTTGGTCTTCTTCAGACTGATCTGAGTCCAAAATTCTTTGCATGCACCAACGAACCTGTCCATGAGTCTCTGCAGGGCCTCTTCAGTGTGTGAGGCAAGCGCTGCATCGTCAGCAAAGGGCATCTCTTTGGCGACGATCTGGGTTACCTTGGTTTTGGCTCTCAAGTGGGCGAGCTTTCCATCACAGCGTGTGTGCAGGTAGATTCCATTTTGCGAGGGAGCTGAAGGCGTACTTCAGAAGCATGGAGAAAAAGATGCCGAAAAGTGTCGGCGTGAGCACACAGCCCTGTTTACTACTGCTTGTGATGGAGAAGGGTTCTGAGCAAGACCCGTCGTACATAACTGTGCTCTTCATGTCCTCGTGGAAGGAACCACCATGCTGCGCAGCTGAGGAGGACAGCCGATCTTCTCCAGGAGATGGAAGAGGCCTTTTCTGCTGACAAGGTCGAAAGCCTTCGTTAGATCGATGAATGCCAGATACGGTGCCATGCCCTGCACTCTGCACTTCTCCTGAAGCTGGCGCACTGAGAAAATCCTGTCAGTTGTTGACCGGCCTGCCCTGAAGCCGCACTGGGACTCTGGGTACACTCGAGCAGCAGTGTCTGGAACCTGGTGGAGAATGCGAGCGAATACCTTCCCGACTATGCTCAGGAGGGATATCCCTCTGTAGTTTTTGCAGTCGCTGCAGTCGCCTTTGTTCTTATAGAGAGTCACAATGGAGGCATCACGCATGTATTGGGGGACTACACCCTCCCTCCAGCACAGACAAAACAGGTCGCGCAGGAGCTGCAGCAGCGCTGACTTCCCTCCCTTGATCACTTCAGGTGGAACGCCCGTCACTTCCGGTGCTTTTCCACTGGGGAGCATGTCGATGGCTTTGCCGAGTTCCTCAAAACGTGGGCACGAGGTCCAGTTCTTCCATCACAGGCAAGTCATCGACGGCGTCAAGGGCAGCGTCAGTGACTGCTGTTTTCCTGGAGAAGAGCTCTGAGTAGTGTTCGACCCATCGCTTCATCTGTTGATCACGGTCAGTGACTGTCGCGCCTGTTGAAGGCTTCAGAGGAGCAGTTTTCTTCACTTCTGGTCCAACTGTCTTCTTGATCCCATCAAACATACCACGAACATTTCCGCAGTCCGCTGAACGCTGGATGTTCTCGCACAGTTGCAGCCAGTAGCCATTAGCACATCGTCTTGCGACCCTCTGTTCGTTCTCCGTGCAGTTCTTCATGCTGTGAGCGTCTTCTCACTGGGGGATTTCTTGTATGCCTGAAGAGCGTTACACTTGGCTTCAATGACCGGCTTCATTTCAGAGAGGTTGGCATCAAATCAGTCCTGGTTTCTTCCTTACTCTCTTGCCGAAGGCCGAGATGGCGGCATCGTAGACAGCATCTCTGATGATGTTCCACCTTGCTGTGGCATCCTGTTCTGGCAAGTCTTGGAGTGTCTCTTCGACGGCAGCTACAAATTCCTGTCTGCGATCAGGGTATCCTGTTCTTGCAACGTTGATGCAGGGAGGACCTTTTGCTTTGGAGCGGTGCAACTTGCGTGGCTGTATCCTCACTTTGCTGCACACGAGGGCGTGATCAGTGTCACAGTCGGCGCTGTGGTAGCTTCTCGTTGCCAGGACAGTGTTCACAGCTGAGCGTCTCGTGACCACAAGGTCCAGTTGGTGCCAGCGATGAGACCTTGGGTGTTTCCAGAACACTTTGTGTTGGGGCTTGGACTGAGAGAAGGTGTTAGTGACGCAAACGGCTGTGGTATGAACACAGCTCCAGCAACCTCTGTCCATTGTCGTTAAAATTTCCGACCCCCTGTGTGGTGACTGATGCAAGATGGCCACGACTGGAGATCAGATCCAACCTGGGCGTTGAAGTCGCCAAGAAGGAACAGCGGCTCCAGTTTCGGTACCATGCCAACCTGGGTGTCAAGCTCATTGTAGAAATGGTCCTTGATGTCTTCTGAACTACTCAGAGTAGGGGCATAAATGCTGAAGATGTTGACAAATTCTACATCTGTAGCCAAGCGGATTGACAGGATACGTTATGTGCCACCTGTTGGGGGTTCCACTGATGCCAGAAGGCTGTTCTTTACTGCAAAGTCGACTCCATGTATTCGTGGTTCATCGGGTTCTTTCCCTTTCAGAAAAAAAACGTGTAGTTTTTTCTTCCCGAGAGAGCCACTAGAGGGTAGCCTGGTTTCTTGAGTGTCGCAATGCTCATGTTGAGTCTTGTAAGCTCCCTGTCTATGACAGCAGTTCCTTCCTGTCTTTTACCTGTGCAAGGTCATCTGAGATTCCTGAGCACATGGTTCTCACATTCCAGCTTGCAAAACGAAGTGCTGGAAACTTCTTTGGTTTTCTTGAATTGCCTGGTGAGATGCTTCCGTCTGCTTGTCATGCCTAAACATTTGAGCTCCAAGCACACATTGAAGCAGGCAGACATTGGTGAGTCAGCACCTTACTGGCCGGGGACTGTCCAGCTTGAGCGGGTGGTAGCTGACCAGTGGGACACTATGATCCCTTCCACCGTCGGAGACAACCCGTGGCGTCCTACTCTACGCCAATCGAGTGTGGGCTTACAACCCGTAATTGCTGTCTCCCGTGTTGGTTCTTCGCTGAAGCAGTGAAGCTGGAGTGACCTCTCCAGGGCGCAAGCCTGGGCGAGAAATATGGAGATGCTGTGTTGCCCATGCATCAGTATCCTCCTCTCGGCCTCGCCAGTGGTCTTCAAAGAGTGCGGGGCACGACGTTTGGCACTGGTCTGGCTGCAGGAGCCGCCGGAAAGCAGTCAGGGTTGACGTCCAACCGCCTTAGGGGCTCCACTCCGAATTTTCTCTCTGGGTTTACTCCCGTAGCCTTTCCTTCTCCCGAGGGTGTCCACCAGGCAGCGGAGCCATCATCCAATGGCCAGGGCACGGATGCTGGATGCCGGGGCGTCCATGGACCCAGGGTCTTCGCGCTCCCGGCCTGTCCAGCGCTACTAGGCACTTCGTGGGTTTAGCATCAGACCTGTTCCTTGTCCTAGGTGAGTGGCCTGCCAAGGCTGCCGGGTCCCATCCACCCGAGTTTTGGATTAAAAG
Source organism: Conus betulinus (assembly GCA_016801955.1). NCBI lineage: Eukaryota > Metazoa > Mollusca > Gastropoda > Neogastropoda > Conidae > Conus > Conus betulinus. The sequence goes on from JADBJO010007997.1 coordinate 73,408, forward strand.
ATTTCCTTCTCCTAGGCTGATTCGCACCCAGGGTTGCAGGCTCAGTCCCCCCCCCCCCCCCCCCCCCCCCTCCCCCCCCGGTTATACTGCCGGGTACTCGGTCGCGCCAAGACACAGCAAGCTTTGTGGAAACAGGGACTCCACGGGTAGGCGTTGCTGTGGGCACTGTAATGTAGGAGAGCCCATTGCAATAGCCTTACAGCCTGGCGAACCAGTTGATGATGATGATGATGATGGTGATGATGATGATGATGATGATGATGATTGATGTTGTTATTGTTGTTGCTATATTGTTATTATCATTACTGTTTGAACTCGCATCGTCTTCTTTCTAGCAACCTCGTTTCCTTCCACGTCCATCTTGCGCGCTTTTTGAGGAGATAAGTGATTGATCGCTTATCATTTTGACTGTCTTCAATGTTGTTTGTCTTGCCTAATGAAGACCAAAGAGTTCAAAACGTGTCGTGTTTTGTCTTGTAATTAGTTTGTCTCTTTCGTTCGGCGGAATAGTAATTTTCTTCTAAGTTCATTACACATTGCCTTTTCTCATTATGATCTTCTCCACTAACCCGTTGATTTTCCCTCTTTCGGCTATCTACCTTCCTCTTGTTAATAATTCTCCCATGGTTCGAGCTTTTTTCTCCCTCCCGTTCATACTTTTTAACCGTGAGCAGTATGAAAGGAAATCTGAAGTGAAGCAGGGAACAGTAAAACGTAAATAACAAACAATTAGGGTAACTCTTGCTCCAATGATGACATGATATCAGGCCCATACTCCAAACGAAAGTTTCCTTTGTTCTGGGTGATAAAATAATTACATGTCCAAACTCCAAACGAAAGTTTCCTTTGTTCTGGGTGATAACATAATTACAGGCCCATACTCCAAACGAAAGTTTCCTTTGTTCTAGGTGATGAAATAGTTATAGACCCATCCAAACGAATGTTTCCTTTGTTCTGGGTGATGGAATAACTACAGACCCATACTCCAAACGAAAGTTTTCTTGTTCTAGGTGGTGAAATAATTACAGGTCCAAACTCCAAACGAATGTTTTCTTTGTTCTGGGTGATGAAATAATTACAGGTCCAAACTCCAAACGAATGTTTTCTTTGTTCTGGGTGATGAAATAATTACAGGTCCAAACTCCAAACGAATGTTTTCCTTGTTCTAGGTGGTGAAATAATTACAGGTCCAAACTCCAAACGAATACTTCCTTTGTTCTGGGTGATGAAATAATTACAGGTCCAAACTCCAAACGAATGCTTCCTTTGTTCTGGGTGATGAAATAATTACAGGTCCAAACTCCAAACGAATGTTTCCTTTGTTCTGGTTGATGAAATGATCACAGCTCCAAACACCAAACGAATGTTTTCCATTGTTCCGATTGCTGTGTGTTGTCATTTGTGCAAAGCGATTAGGTATCGTAAGCAGCTTTTGTTTGGAGTTATAGGCCTGCGCCTATTTCATAATGGGGGCAAGATTTACCATTGTTTGTTATTTTTGACTGTGATTGTTGTGTCTATAGCTGTGACGTTGGCCTCATTCATCCATCTATTGATTGTTAATCTGTTGACAACATGTTCTATAGTTCTTCT
>JADBJO010007997.1:77500-95000 GCA_016801955.1 Conus betulinus
ATGATGTTTGATACAGAAACACAGTGTGATGTGTGTTGATATCAGAGCTAGAACACTGAAATGTGTGTCGATATTTCAGATATAGAACAAGTATAGTGTGTCTAAGCATCAGAAACGGAACATGACAATGTGTGTGTAGACATGGGATAAAGAATACTACAAGGTGTGTATACATGTTGGATTCAGAATAAGGCATGGTGTGTACAGATGTCAGATATAGAACACTGCATCACTAATCTAGATCAGATACAGAACACTTTACTGTAAGGTTAGATATTAGATTTTAAAAAAAGGTCGCATGGTGTTTGAAGATATTTGACATAGAGGAGGGCATCACGTGCCAAGGCAATAACTGTTGAACACTGCTTCGTGCGTCTGGATACCAAATACAGAACAGAGTGGTGTGTGTACATATCACATACAGAGCATTAAATGGTGTGTGTAGATATCAGATACACAACAGCATTGTGTGTGAGTATGTGAGCGCACGCGCACGTGTGTGTGTGTGTGTGTGTGTGTGTGTGTGTGTGTGTGTGTGTGTGTGTGTGTGTGTGTGTGTGTGTGTGTGTGTGTGTGTGTGTGATTTGTGGGCTTGTGTGAGCATAAGCACGTATCTGCATATGCATGTGTACCTACATGTATGTTTGTGTGTGTGTCTTTTTATGTGGGCGTATACGCACGTGCATATGTGTATGCGCGTGCGCTTTAATGTGCGTGCGTGTGCGCATGAGTGTGGGTGTGTATGTGCCCATGCACGCATGTGCATATGTGTATGCGTAGGAGCGAGTGAGTGCGCGCGCGCGCGCGCGCGCGCGCGCGCGCGTGTGTGTGTGTGTGTGTGTGTGTGTGTGTGTGTGAGAGAGAGAGAGAAAGAGAGAGAGAGAGAGAGAGAGAGAGAGAGACTGCATGCGCCTTTGAATGTTTGTGGGAAATGAATATTCAGACGATGACAGCAACAAGAACAAGAGCATGAAATACAACATACACGTGCATAGAAAATGTCCGGTAGTGGTTTGTGCTAATACCAGAAGGCAAGAGATGTCCCATTTGTATGCAGACGACGCAGCAATAACCGCCCACTCAGCCGAGGACCTACAACAGCTCGTGACTCGCTTCAGCGATGCCTGCCAAGTCTTCGGGCTTACCATTAGCTTGAAGAAAACACAGGTCATGGGACAGGATGCTGACTCTCCCCCATTCATCAGCATCCATGACCATGAACTGGATACACAAAGATCCAGATCTACAGAGCCTGCGTCGTGAGCACCCTCCTGTATGGCAGCGAGTCTTGGACTTTGCGTGCCCGACAAGAGCGAAAGCTCAATGCTTTTCATATGCGTAGCCTCCGACGCATTCTGAACATCACCTGGCAGGACAAGGTCCCAAACAACACTGTCCTGGAAAGAGCCGGATGCACCAGCATGTACACACGCTGCTGAAACAGAGACGTATGCGCTGGCTCGGCCATGTCGTGCGCATGGATGACGGACGGATCCCTAAAGACCTCCTCTATGGAGAACTTGTGCAGGGAAAACGTCCCACAGGCAGACCACAGCTGCGATTCAAAGACGTGTGCAAGAGGGACCTAAAAGCCTTGAACATTGACCAGAACAACTGGGAAGCAACAGCCCTCGAACGGTCAGCCTGGAGACAGACTGTGCAGAAAGGTCTCTCCAAGTTCGAAGAAGAGACACTCGCTCAGCAGCACGGGGAAAAGAGAATGAGAAGAAAGGCTGCAGCCCAGGCAGACAGACCAGCGTCAGACTTCACCTGTGCCCTCTGCCACAGGGACTGTCATTCCCGCGTCGGACTGGCCAGCCACACCCGTCGCTGTACCAGAATAGACACCTAATGAACATACTGGTAGTGACATACATAAATGAACGATTACTTCAGCCTCTGATCTGGAAATAAAAATGTTCAGCTTGTATAGTAGACAAATGGCGTAAATAAGCAAAACTAATAACTACTGACTGCCAACGCTGTTGTCATTGCTGCTAATAATGTAGGGCCTACCTTGCTCTATAATAATGTACCTTGTTTTATGATAATGTACCTTGTTTTATAATAATGTACCTTGTTTTGTAATTATGTGCCTTGTTTTATAATAATGTTCCTTGCGCTATGATAACGTACCTTGCTCTATAATAATGTACCTTGCTCTATAATAATGTACCTTACTTTATGATATTGTACCTTACTTTATGATATTGTACCTTGCTCTATAATAATGTACCTTGTTTTATGATATATATACCATGTTTTACGATAATGTACCTTATTTTATGATATTGTACTTTGCTCTATAACAATGTACCTTGTTTTATATATGTACCTTGCTCTATGATAATGTACCTTGCTCTATGATAATGTACCATGCTCTATAAAAAGGTACCTTGTTTATGATTATGTGCCTTGTTTTATAATAATGTACCTTGTTTTATATAATGTACCTTGTTTTATAATAACGTATCTTGCTCTACGATAATGTACCTTGCTCTGTGATAATGTGCCTTGCTCTATGATAATGTACCTAGCTCTATGGTAATGTACCTTGTTTTATAATTATGTACCTTGTTTTATATAATGTACCTTGTTTTATAATAATATACTTTGCTCTTTGGTAATGTACCTTGCTCTATGATAATGTGCCTTGTTTTATATAATGTACCTTGTGTTATAATAATGTACCTCGCTCTATGATAATGTACTTTGTTCTATAATAATGTACCTTGTTTTATATAATGTACCTTGTTTTTATAATAATGTATCTTGTTTATGATAATATACTTTATTTTATGCTAATCTACTATGTTCTATAATAACGTACTTTGTTTTATAATAATGTACCTTGTTTTATAATAGAACCTGTATCCTGTGTTTCTTGTTTACGATGTCTTATTTGAACCACCAAAGAAGTTATTACTTCAGACACGTGAGTTGGTTTTCTCTGGGTTGCTTGTCTGTCAGCGAGAGTCTGCGGAAATTCGACTGAAGCGGTTTTAACAAAAGGAGCTGGAAAAAGATGGTATGTGACCCTGGGCTGAACACGTTATTTTTTGGTATTTCGGAAAGAAACGATTTCAGGAGGTCCTGTCAAAATATTGAAATGCTTTAACAACTGTTGGAAGACGACCCATGGACAAAAGTTGCAATATTATTGCCCACTTCAAATGCGTATAGTGTACGAGATGGAAACTGACAACAGTTCCTTTGCAGAACTGTTTCTGAAGACGTTGAACATCAGTACCGCTTCTCTGCAGGTAAAACTGTGCAACAAACCAAGAGAAGAATAAACGGTAGTTTTCATGTTATTGACCTGTCATTAGCAAAGTGCAGGTGAAGAAGAACGTGACTACCTGTTTAATTGATGAACCTCTCTGTTTTAAGGAAGCAGTAGCAATTCACATTTAGAAACCTGTGCTCTGTCTTGTGATGTTTTACCTGTCTGTGCATTCCCAAATCTATCTATCTATCTATCTATCTATCTATCTATCTATCTATCTATCTATCTATCTATCTATCTATCTATCTATCTATCTATCTATCTATCTATCTATCTATCTATCTATCTATCTATCTGTTTGTCTGGCTATCTATCTAATGATCTATCTGTCTATGTATCTATCTGTCTGTCTATCTATCTAATGATCTATCTATCTATCTTTCTATCTATCTGTGTGTACGTCTGTCTACCTGTCTGCCTATCTATCTATCTGTGACGAGTTGCGGGTGGGTAGGTGTGTGACGGACCGTTTTTGTCCGGTCACAAATTTTTACAACCGTGTTGGCCGGAACAGGTTCACCCGGAAACCCGGTTGGTTAGTTTACCCAACTACTGCTCACCTGCGCTCTGTATAAGCCAGGTGAGCTGAACGATCAGGCAGTCGCTGCAGCAGTTCCGGCAGTGCAACTTCCCGGTGGCCGAAGAGGGACTCCTGAACGAGTTGTTGTGGCAATCAGGTATTTCATTGTTAGCAATTTTCAAATCGCAGTCGGAAATCATCCTCCCCTCCTATAGGCGACTCTAACTTTCTCAGCGCCCAGTGAAGGGTTTGTTTTTTTTTTTTTTTTTTTATAAAAAGGTATTTTTTGTTTTCTTGTGACTTGATAGAGTGATAGGAGGAATTTTTTTTAAAGAAAGCAAGAATAGAAAGAGAAAAAAAATATGTTGTTGGTGAGTGATCGGAAAAGGAGGTGGCTTAGCTAGTTCATGGCTTTATGATGAAAAAAAAAGTTTTTTTTATTCTAATGTATTATAATGATTCAATGATAGTAAGCTCCGGAGATCAGTGATGGAAACTATCAGGCATTAATGGTTGGAAGTCCGTTGCTAAATATTTAAACCATCCTTTGAGATGAATAATGAATATTTATGCGTTGATAAACAAGTCAGTGTGGAAATCTTCCCTTCATATGTGTTTAGGGGCTGTTCCTGTTACTAATTAATACTTTTATGAAGGGAAATCCTTCTCTGAGATGTAGTGATTTTGTGAAATGATAAAAAAATTCTTGTGGTGATGGAAGAGACATGAAATGATAAAAACATTCTTATCTTGATGAAAGAGACGAAAGAAAATCGTTAATTATATGCAATGATTATATTCATGATTTCGAAAGGGTCTATGTGAAAATCCTTTCACCCCAAATGTGTAAAACATGATTTCGGAAAAGTGAATATTCTATTGTGATAGTGTATGGAAAATGTGTGGATTTTCCCCCCAAGTTTCTGGTGAAATATAAAGTAACTGTTGGTAATGAATATGATTAATAAAACCACGATGAATAATAGCCATGTCGTAGCAGGCTAGATAATCAAGGTAGCTATCAGTTCCCCCAGGTAAAGTCGTTGTCATAGAGTGACCAGGAACTGGCTGCCACTGCTAGAGGGTCTGGGTGTAGCCAGAGTCTACCCCTGTCTCCGCCCTGCTGAGGGTGTGGAGAGGTCGGCGAGGGAGTCGACAGTGACCCGACGTGCCAGTGGTGCCAGAGCCGCCGCTGCTGCCGAGCCAGAGCCGCCGCTCTTGAGGTTTTCGAACCAGCGACTTGTTGGGCCAGCCATACCAGAGCCGTCGCTTCTGCTGTAGCAGGGCCGTCTCTTTGTGGTGTTAGAACCAACGTCTTATTTTGTGTTTGAGCCGCAGCTCTTGTGTTGGAGCCGTTGCTCCTGTTGTGGACAGAGCCGTCACTTCAGTTTTGTGTGGACTGCGAGCTGCTCCTCCTGACTGTGTGAGCCCCAGGAGAGGACTCCTACACCATTCTTCACGAGAGACTTGCGACGTCTGTGGACTGTCGAGTTGAGCCGGACGTGGCCAAAGAAAATAAATAGTATATATTTATATGAATTGTGCGCCTAGACTTACGGCGTAGGTATCCTGCTGAATTGATATTGTTGTTGTATATATTTCTGTGTTTTTGTGTGTTGATGGCTTGAGCAGCACAAAAAAAGAAACGTGACTTGTTGCCTGGCTGTCCATGTTTCGAACGTGTGGGTGTGTGTGAATTAAAAATCGTACACGCGTCCGAGTTTCTGTGAGTCAGACAAACAGACACACGCACCAACGCATCCGTAACAAGGTGTGATCCTCTAGAGGAAGGAGTTGGAATATTTTCTCTATTAAAGTGATATCAAGATTCTTCCTCCGCCCTCTCTCTTACTAGTTATGGAAGGAGCACTTTTCTAGTATTAGTCATAGAAGGAAATTTCTATTTTGGTTGGGAGTGTTAAATATACTCGAGAGAGGCTCAGGGATTATTCTTCTTAGGCTTGTCCTCTGAAAAGTGTTTATTGGTCTGAGTGACAGAATTAGAGATAAGATCAAACATTCAATACTGTATGAACAACAATGAACTGACACGAGTTAAGTGTACTTTCGCACATCAACTTTACTTGTGAATACAGGGGTAAAACAGACAAATCGTTTTCAGCCAATCTTTGTTTGGGCCGACTTTTTCCTACATTACCTCATCATAAAGAGAGGGGAAGTTCTGCATGAGCTGAGTCGGAGTCCACTTGGAATATCAGAACTTACATGACGTTGAAGAGGAGTGCGGATCTCTCTGAAGTTGCTGGTGACTGGTCCACCGTCTCTATAGGCAGGCTGATCTGTTTGGCTCACTGGTGCTGATCAGTCTTACAGCCTTTGGTACAGCAGTGAAGTACGGAGACTTGCTTTCCTCTTCTTGAGATGCTAAGCTGCACATCCGGTCTCAAATGGCTATCTGATTGACAGGCTGACAGAGAAGCATGACAGCCAATAACATTGCTATAGAAGAAGGGGGGGGGGGGGGATCTGGACTGGGACAGTAATCCCCCACCACCTGCCGTGTGATGTTTATGGAGAAGATTCCAAAACACTATCTCTTAGTGGTTGGCGATATTTTCAGCCTTTATGCTAATGGACGAACTTCAACGCCTGCATCTGTGTGTGACATGTGCAGTTCCTGCGACCAAGATGATTGGGGAGGGAAAGGGATAAGGGGGGGGGGGGAATGGCAGCTTCTCTGAACTAGTGGAGAGAGCTCACGTGTCCCTCGTCTTAAACACGTGCAGTCCCCGGCAGACGAGATGAATGGGCGGGGTAAGGGGGGGGGGGGGGGGGGGGGGGGGGGGGTAAGAGGTAGGAGATGACTCACTTGGTATCAGTTTACTTCAAAGGAAACACCTGGCAGACTGCCGAGAGAGTGTGAGAAGATGTGGGGTTAGAGACTGAAAAATGACATAAAATGCTGACCGTAATTGCAGTTTGTGTGTGTGTGTGTGTGTGTGTGTGTGTGTGTGAGAGAGAGAGAGAGAGAGAGAGAGAGGGGGGTAAAAGGGGAGGAGAGGTCGTTGATGATGGTGTGCTGGCAATTGTCACGACACACACACAGATACACAGACCACAGACAGACACGCGCGGAGAGAGAGAGAGAGAGAGACCCCGCCGCAGCCCCGGCACCGGCAATCCACAGGGAGCAGTCAATGTCAAGTCGTCATGAGGCAGCCCATCGGAGGAAACACTGCACTGCTGCCGAGTCACCTCGGTGGTGTTCAGTGGCACCTGTTCTGATCTAACATACCCAGGACACCACCTACTAAGTCCCCTACTGACGACAATAATTGCTTAGTCGCGGAGCCGGCGTGAGTGAGCTCTACCTCCGGAGGGCGCCACCACGTCCGTCCAACGACAGCCCCCATGGACTCGCCGATACCGGTGACCCCGACGGAACCAAACCAAGACCACAGACGTGGAGAGGACATCGAAACTGAGGTCACCATGAGAGCAAGGCGTGAAGGGCCACAGAATTTGAGATTTTTTTTATGCTGATCTGATGAGAATGAGGATGATGAAGATGATGCTACGGATTTCCATTTCGGTCTGAGACTACATGACAGGGCTGTACTCTACGCTTCCTTTCATAATATATCCCGGCGTCAACCAGGCCCGAGAGATACAGGCATCTGCAGTGTTGGTCAGGAAATATGAGCAACGCTCTCAGAAACGCATCCATTAAGGGATGAAACTCGACTGTGTGGTCCCAGTCTTCCCGACCTCCCAGCCGGGAGTCCGCGACGCTAACCACTTCGCCACGGCGGCATGATGATGATGATGATTTATTTCATCATCATCGTGATCATCATGATCATGATCATGATCATCATTATCATCATCATCATCAGTAGTAGTAGTAGTAGTAGTAGTAGTAGTAGTAGTAATCGTCATCGTCGTAGTAGTAGTGATGTGTTGTTGTTGTTGTTGTTGTTGCTATTTTCTCTGTTGTTCAACTTACAGCTTTGATAAGACCTACGCAGTTTGGCTGGCCTGTAAACACTGTGTCTGGACTTGTCCTCCATTATGATGTATGCATAACTCAGTCACTGACTTTATTGTGGAAACTCTGTACCCCCTCACCCCCATCACTCTTCTCCTCTGGAATTTCCCTGTAACCCCTCACCCCATCGGTCTTCTCCTCTAAAATTTCCCTGTAACCCCTCACTCCCGTCACTCTTCTCCTCTGTTGGTAAAAATGTGCTTTTGACAAGTTTCATTTCCGTCCAATATTGATCGCGTATATGGATCTATTCGAGTAACGCCACTTTTTGTATCCCTCCATAGGAAATGCACCAGCTGTGTCTCAATATGATTATGTTAGCCATTGATTTATAGACATGACATTGTGGTCTGCTTTGAGAGAGAGAGAGAGAGAGAGAGAGAGAGAGAGAGAGAGAGAGAGAGAGAGAGTGCTTGTGCGGGCAAGTGTGCGCGTGCGCTTTCGTGTGTGTGTGTGTGTGTGTGTGTGTGTGTGTGTGTGTGTGTGTGTGTGTGTGTGTGTGAAGAGGGTGTGACACACGTTATCACCCTCTCTCCTGGGTCTCTTGCCATACCCCGTCTTTTAGCACCTCGGCTCCTTCTGACTGCTAAAAGGAATTTAATCTCCGCTTCCTCCATCTGTCCCCAGAGTGAGACAGACAGACAGACAGACAGACAGACAGACCGAGACAGAGACAGACAGAGAGCTTGTACGATCAATTGCGCGCCCGCGTGATTGAAAAGCGTGTGACACACTTCATCACCCTCTCTCTCCTGTGTCTCTTGACAGACCCTGTCTTTTAGCATCTCGGCCCCTTCTGACTGTTGAAAGAAATTTTATGCCCGCTCCTCCATCTCTCTCCAAAGTGAGACAGACAGACAGACAGACAGAGATATAGAGATGAAGAGGCACAGACAAACACAGAGGGTGGAAGTGGGATGAAGGGGTGGGATCCTGGACCAAGTGTTCTGCCTCTACCAGCCATCCACTTCAGGATGGCATTTAGTGTTGTAAAAAAAATCTTTCGCACTCGCTGCAGGGGCAGAGAACTGTCAGAGTTCCTCAGTGTCGTTGGGCGCGGCTCGTCCCCCTCCTTCTGCCACCATGACCCTTCCCTGAACTGAATGAAGTCAATATTTAATACTTGATGGACAGAGCAGATTTTTTTTTTTTTTTTTAGATGAAAACAATATCTGACTCCACGTATGATTTAAACCCACGACTGAACACTGGAGGAGAGAGCTCTAATCATTTGACTGTGGGCCCTTTTTGTGCTGGATTGGCTTCATTCATTTTTCTTTCTTTTTTTTTGTTGGGGGGGGGGGGGGGGGGGACTATTGATATTATCCGAATAGAACATAATGAAAAACGGTTCTGCCAACAGTGAACTCGGTCACCCCATGTATTGCTGGGCATCCACTGGTCAGTGACTCCAGGCAATGTACTCACCCCAGGCAATGTACTCACCCACTGGTCAGTGACTCCAGGCAATGTTCTCACCCACTGGTCAGTGACTCCAGGCAATGTTCTCACCACCCACTGGTCAGTGACTCCAGGCAATGTACTCACCCACTGGTCAGTGACTCCAGGCAATGTACTCACCCCAGGCAATGTACTCACCCACTGGTCAGTGACTCCAGGCAATGTACTCACCCACTGGTCAGTGACTCCAGGCAATGTACTCTCACCCACTGGTCAGTGACTCCAGGCAATGTACTCACCCACTGGTCAGTGACTCGGGCAATGTACTCACCCACTGGTCAGTGACTCCGGGCAATGTACTCACCCACTGGTCAGTGACTCCGGGCAAATGTACTCACCCACTGGTCAGTGACTTCGGGCAATGTACTCACCCACTGGTCAGTGACTCCAGGCAATGTTCTCACCCACTGGGTCAGTGACTCCAGGCAATGTACTCACCCACTGGTCAGTGACTCCAGGCAATGTACTCACCCACTGGTCAGTGACTCCAGGCAATGTACTCACCCACTGGTCAGTGACTCCAGGCAATGTACTCACCCACTGGTCAGTGACTCCAGGCAGTGCACATATAATTAGTAATCCTACGTACACTGTGCTCCATGCCTTTTATGACAGCCACAGTCTAACACTCTCGTCTAATCCGACACCTCTTATCATGTTATTCATCATTTGCGGTTCAGTGTCAGTTCTTATTTTCATGCTTCCACCTCTGTCTGTAGTCATTACACTCTGAGATTCCCAACAGAGGTTGGAGCAAGATCGGCTGTAGTGTAGTAGGCTCGTCATCCAATCCTCGCGTGATGAAGCTCGTGAAGAAGAGGACCAGAACCCTAAAGGCCATTACAGAGGCAGCCGCGAAGTGTTTCCAACTAGATCTGGTCCAGAGGCTAAAAAGAGGTGACTTGATAAGGCTTCATTTTATTTTTTTTTTTGGTTGCAAATCAGAACATGTATTCAGTAACGGCGTGGGTAAAAAAAATCTATCATTAGCGATATGAATAAGAAGAAATCTATCTCACAAGGCAACACTTTTACTTGAAATGTCAATCCATTGAGACAGAGCTGATTCGAATCCTGCAAATTCTGGGGGAGGGATGGTATGGATTCTGACAGAAGAGGGGCATCTAAGAGTCGTGACCTTGATGAGTCCAATTTCAGGAAGAAGGAAAAAGGACACGTGGACACCCCCCCCCCCCCCCTTTCACCCCCCTCTCTCCGTCAGTGTTTGTTAGTGTGCATGTGTGTGTTTGGGGGGGGGGGGGGGCGGGACAGAGAGACGACGGGGGGTAATAGGAGGGGGATTCCTTACTGATTTTTCACAAGGAAAAAGCCATTCCCTCAGGAAATCAACACTCCCCTCATGCAGGGGGTGAAAAGACTTCCGGGAAAAAAAACTTTCTCCATGGTGAATGGTCATGATTATCTGTCTGTTGTTGTGCAGTCTCTTCAGCCGCGCAGCACAGTTTAATATGGTATGGGTAGAAATGAGTTCTGCTCAGCTGGTTAGCGCGATAAGTGTCCACGAGGCCATATATATATAAATCTGTTTAGATTACAGATGGGAGCAAAAGGAAGTCAGCCATACAGATGTATATTTTCACCGAAAAGAGCAAAAGAAAGTCAATGGTGTAGACTTTAATCAACTGGGTAAATGTAATGTTTCAGTTGATGCACGCCATATGGAGAACCTTGACTTACTGTGTTTCCAATGTGATTTTTGTCCCGTCACATTGGTGAGGGTTCGATGTAAGGAAACTCTGTGTGTGTGTGTGTGTGTGTGTGTGTGAGGGATGAGCTGGAAAGAGTGATGAGTGAGGAGGGGGCGGTCACCCTCTGGTTGTGAACCCGGCCACCGTGAATTAACAGTCATCAGTAAAAATCTTTCTAAGCGTAAAACCAATGTTTGTAACCGAATTCAACAGCATCATGTGTTTAACGCTGACCTGTATTTATGGTTCTGTTCATCGACCTCGTAGTGTGTTTTGTTGACAGAATAAATTGTGTTAACCAGACTCTGTCGTCACTGGGATCTCTCCAAGGAAACTTCTTCCTTGAGGGGAGAGGGATGGAAGGGGGGTGCGAGGGTGGAGGGAAGGGGGGGGGAGGGGTGAGGGATTAGATTGACATGACTGTACAAGTGCATAGCCGCACTAGGCCTACCCGTGCTCTGCTTCTTCAGTTTGAAGGCCTGTCAACAGACTTGCAGCTTCTTTGCCGTCATTCCTTGGGGGAAAAAGTTTAGAAGATTAAGCAGCAGGTTTGGTAGTTGCAATATTGTTGAACTGAAATGATTCTGTTTGTCTTTGATATGACACAATGAAAGGCAGAAAAAGTGTTATCGATTCTTCGTTGCTTTAGCTCATGGGATACGCCACAACTGTGATAAAAGTGAGATGCTCATTTTTTTTTGTGGGAAATCTGTTCTGTGGGATTGTGCCAGATTTGTTATGAAAATGGTTTTGATGTTTAGGTAGGTGTCAAAGTTACTTTCTTACAGGATATGTCCCAGCCGTGGTAAAAGCAGACTGACTGTGTGGTAAATCAAAATGTCATGGCTCCCCTCTCGTGGGCATGTATCACATCTGCCCTCAGGGTAAGTCAGTAATAGTGTCCTTCGACGATCGCAGCTTCCTCATTGTGATCATGGGCCACAATTACACAAGGGGATAATGGCTGTTGATTAAGTCGTCCAATCATAAAGACATCGTTAAGCAGGATATGCTGCACCAGAACCTCTATATGCAATCCTATATGTGGATTGCTCACAGTGATTCTATTGCACAGAAAACACTGCTTCCAAAGGGCGTAGCAATGTGATTGTGCTGGATCCAGTGGAGCAGGGTCGAGTGTAAAAAAATTCGTGTTTAGCCACACTGAGACTGACCTGAACTTCATTTCGATACTGTTTACTTTAATGTAGATAGTTCACTGAGTTGCCGTCCGTAAGAGTTTTGTATCATAGTTCACCACTGGTGACTTCGATTCTAAGCACACTCTATCGAGTGTAACAAAACATGTTCAACTCAGAAGAGAAACAGAGAAGTACATGACTCTGATTTAGCTAAACGTTTGTCAAATGAATACAATAAATGATGTTTCTTTTTGTTCTGTTGGTGTGGTTTTGTAATTGTGTGTTGTTTGGATGTCTGAATCGTACATACTCACAACTGCCAATAGAAGTATTGTGGATATGTCGAGTGCCAAGAAAAAAAAGAGAAGATCCTAACAGGGGGTACATATATTTTGCGGAGAGACTATGGACACGGTAGGAATGTCTCTTACACTAGATCACAAGGTCATGGGCATAGAGCGCTGTCTTGATTCCTACTAGTGGGTCAGACTCCAAGTCATTGACAAAAACCAGTCCAAGCATTGTAGAGAAGAGCCCGCCTTGTGGAAAGCTAGGACACCACAGGAATGACTTGCCGTGAGTCACGTGCAGCGTGACTGCTGCTTTGTGGTTAGAGAAAGTCTTGTTTAACCGCACAGTTGGCTGGTAGCACAGTAGGATTCCTAAATGCTGTTCAGTAGGGCTGTGTTCTGTTACTACCCTACAGTTTTCTAACACAACGTCCAATGGAAGGGTTGGATGATATTGCTGTAAGCCTGTAGGTTACCGTTTGAGAGACAGTGTGCTGATTACACCGGAGGGCATCTATCGTGTTGTTAAATGGGGCAGCAGTTTGTATTTTCAATGCTCACAAACAAAACGTTTACATGAACAGGAAGATACTACTGGTCACAAGCACCAAAGATATAATTTCACTTTTTCAGAGGTATCGTTTAATAGAACAGTCAGCGGACAACATTAGTAGGTATATAAAATGTCATTCTGAATGGGGGATGGTGGAGAGGAGAAGCAGTGCACAACATTACTATAAAAACATTCAATGTATCATTGCCAGGGGGGGAGGGGGGAGTTGATCATATCATTTTGTTTCTCAGCTATGGTTTCATGGGCCAGTAAGCTAATAACATCATAGGGCTTTCAAGGTATCTGTCAATGGACAGTGAACTGGTAGTACTACGTACGTACGTGTGTGTGTGTGTGTGTGTGTGTGTGTGTGTGTGTGTGTGTGTGTGTGTGTGTGGTAAAATATGTTGTTCACTTTTATTACGATTTTTATAAACATAGACAAAATCAGCACACACACACACACACACACACACACACACACACACACACACACACACACACACACACACACACACACTGACTGAAACCATTTACTGTCAGATTAACATAGTGTTGTACACACACACACACACACACACACACACACACACACACACACACACACACACACACACACACACACTACACACACACACACACACTCACACACTATAAAATGTAGCAACGTTGTGATTAAATTGGTGTTTACGTTGTGCATATTTTCCTTAATAAGATTGTCTTTTCAACTTTTTCGTTTTTCAAATTATTGATGAGTGTTTATCGTGGCCAGAACTTCACCCTGATGTGACGTACATAATGCCTGTTTCACGTATGCAGTGATAAGCTTTTGGAGATTTGTTTCTTTATCCTTCCGTTGTTTCTGTGGTATGATGAGGTAAATATAAAGAAAGGGATTCAGCGCAGCGGTCAAGGAAAGAACAATTATCCCCAAAGCTACATTGACCTCCACAGGTATAGCAACGTCCAGTTTGGCCAAGAGTCCACAGACACCAATGGGGAACCACCACACAGAAAGTCTGACATGGCAATGACCAAGAGACAACGAGCAATGGTCAGCTCACTGGATTTGGATCTGGTTTTGTCTTTGACGCCAGCAGAGGCTTTACTCGCCAATCCATTTTCTGATATTGTGTCAGCTCTGAATGACCAGAGCCTGACCAGCAGCTATACATAAAAACAAGATTAGATTGACCATAACCAGGACACTGAGAGAGTAATGGCGACCGGGGAAGTCAGCCCTGGTGACGGGCAGCGGGATGCAGATTCCTGTCTGACCGTAGAAGGCCCATTGAGATGTCACAGGGAGCAAAGGTACGGAGGCCAGGATCACCCCTAGTCCCCAGCAGACGGTGCAGGCCACGTGAGCTGACGTGATTCCAAAACGAAAACGACTGAAAGGAAAACGAATTACTAGAAAGCGATCAATGGTGATAAGAAAGATCAGAAATGACGATACCTCACAGGACAGAAAGGAAAGGAAGCCTGCAGCGGTACACACCATACTCTGTTTCCACGCCTTTTCCTTCCATAGGTAATGGCCGCCATATGTACGACCAGCAACTCCAATCACTGACAGATAGATCCCCATTAACAAATCTGACACAGACAGATGAACAACAAATACCACATAACCAGTCTTGCTTTTTCTTACGGTGAACATGTGCACGCGATATATAAAACTTCCTATATTTCCAAGTAAAGCAAAAATGGCGAAAACAGTAACAACACTTATGTATACACTCGTCATTTAACAGATGCTCACATGAGGACATTTCATCAACTGGTGCCACACATTTTCCGGCGAAAGTAGCCGGCAACATTATTGAACATAACCTGTAGTTGTGAGCCCAAATTTCTTGCAAATCATACATTTCTTTCAGGAAGTGAGGACTGAAGTCAGAGGTGGAACAGCCACGCAGATTCAACACTGAGTGATCAGAACAATCGTTCTCCTGTTAATGAGTCAAGTCCACTGTGGGACAAATCCAAACTCTGGACCCCAGGCATGACAGCTGACCACATGT
The DNA here is from genome assembly GCA_016801955.1 of Conus betulinus. NCBI lineage: Eukaryota > Metazoa > Mollusca > Gastropoda > Neogastropoda > Conidae > Conus > Conus betulinus. The sequence goes on from JADBJO010007997.1 coordinate 92,498, forward strand.
GTAAGTTAGAACTCTGATTCAGAACTCGGGAAAGATTCAATAACAGTATCGACGGTAATCTGTATATTCGATTGAAACCAGGAATGTTAGAGGTCAAAGGATTTCCAGCGAGAATAAGTTCCTTGAGATTTTTAAGCTGCAAGAAATATCTGAATCTGAGATCATACAGGTGGTTATCACAAGATCAAAGACATGGGGATTGGGTAGTCTGGGTAGTTCGGTCAACCCACAGGCACCAACACCAAGGTAGATCAGCATGGTTTTATCAGATACCATCTTTAAGGTCAGCCCAGTGCCTCTAGCTTCCAGATAACGGGGATGCAGGGAGGGTTCAGTCTGATAAATGTAATTGCCATAACAGGTCGACTGGTCGGGACAAGACTTATTTTCTTCGCACATAAGCTCATCGTCGATGTTTGGTCAATGCGTCACACCGTCACAGAGGTGTTCCACATGTATACATATTGTTTTGTCAGGTAAAAGACACTTGTAAAACCCTGGGCATGTATATGCATCACAGTCATCTTCATCCTCATGACCTGGACAGTCCGCTATGCCATTACACCGAGTATAGACAGGTAAACAGTAGCCCTTGACAGGACACATGAAGTGTGTTTCTGGACACTGTGTAGTGCTGCTAGGGAGAGGAGTCACGGTGGCAAGAAATGGCCATTCAAAATTGACCAGAGCTGGGGGCATCTCTTCAGTAAACCGCGCTTCAACAACTGTTTCATCACATAAATCCTGGTCGTGTCCCTCCCGAAAGCAATCTATTTTTCCATCGCAAAGTCCGTCGTAAAGTTCGCACTAATAGAAACAAATGATACACAATTACTTGTCCTCTTTTATTTCTCTTCCTCTCCACCTACTTCTACTTCTCCTACTATTACTACTTCTACTACTATTGCCACCACTACCACTACTACCACCACTACTACTGCTACTACTTGCAGATATTTCTGCTGCTGCTGCTGCTGCTGCTGCCAATACCTGTGTGGATCTTGTTGTTGCTTTTGTTGCTGCTGCTGCTGCTGCTACTACTGCGGGCGTAACAATAATAATGATGATTATAATAACAATGATAATAATGACGATAATGATGATGATAATAATAACAACAGTAATAATGACAATAATAACAGTAATATAATGATTATAATAATAATGATAATGACGATCATAAAAAAGAGTTAACCATCCTCAAATGAACCCATGGAACCCACGGTTAAGGCAAGAACTGCTGAAGAAATGATTCTTCGTGACCAACTCAGGGAAGCAAATTTATTTGACAATTACAAAGAGCAGACACACTTTGCTTCAAAGAAAGCTGAAAAAGCCAAAAGAGAACACTTTGGTAAAATGATTACGGACACAATAACCACAGCGCCCACCTTGAGGTTATAAACATTATTGTGCACAAAAAGCGAACAGTCACATAATTTTTAACAACAAACAATACATTGGACAAATTTAACACAGACCGTCTGTCATTATCAGCCATTCTCACTCACGTTTCACCAACTATGAGGATATTTGCTAAATATACATGTCTTACTTCCCTGCTATAGTGTTGCAAACAAAGAGGGATCCACTAACTGACTCAGGATTCCTCCTCTTGCTGTACATAAAGTTGAAAAGCTCATAGCGCAGTTATGGACTAAAACGTTCATGGGTCCTCGTAGCATGTCCGCATCTCTACGCAAACTCGCTCATCTTGACATTGTTGAGTCTCTTACATACCTGTATGATTTATCCATTTGAAACTAATGTCTTCACTCAAGCGTTCAAAAATGTCAAAGTGATCCCCCATCCAAAAGTCTACTGATTTTTTGGATCCGGATAAATTCAGACCTGCATTGTTACTCTCAGTTCTCTCCAAACCCTTTGAAAGACAAGAACAAGAACATAAACAATATCTATTCCTTTTGCCCCTTTTGGGATATGGAGAAAGGGTGAGTTTAAAGCAATAACAGGAAGAGGAAAACAAACAAGCCACAATAAAACATGAATTGCTCGTCGATGTTGACATAGACCGGCAATTTACAACACTTGAGATAATCTAATATACTTTGACAATAGAAGCATTTGCTTTTGGTTAGCAGCAGACATCACTTGACAAAAATTATAGATGGATTTTGGGGGAGAGAAATCTTATTGGCAAATACGCGTTGCGCATAGTGATGTATGTTGAACATTCCATGATAAAATGAAGTCCATCACCAATTGCAGGCATGTCAAGTTTATTACATAGCCTTTTCTTCTTTTGAAATAGCAAATCGATGATCTATTTCAATTGGTAAGTTATTACTAGAACATCTAAATTTGATAAGAGGGTGAATAAAAACATCTGGTAACCTGAAAATATATTCCTCCTCCTGAAAATCAGATTTATGAAATTTGTAGAAAAAAAAAAAAAACAACATTTACTGCTAGTTTCAATGTCATGTTGCCACGTTTGACGAAAAGAGCTTTGCAAACTATTTTTGGCATTCTTGCATAATGT
>JADBJO010007997.1:100000-102945 GCA_016801955.1 Conus betulinus
TCCGCGAGTCCGGGATGTCCCGATTTTTTAGAAAAACGGGCTGGACGGAAGACATTTCGCTCTTAACCGTGTTAAACGGTCACGAAGAGAGAGCGGAAAAAAAAAAAAGAAGGAAAAAACACTGAGACTGAAAAGCGAACAAGAAAAGCACTAAGCTGAAAATTCGCGTAGGCTTAGCTCGAAATATTTGAAATAAACTGTTCTCCTAAAGATATACCAGGGATCTCTACAATTGAAAATAATTTTTGGAAAGAAGTTCTATTAACTTACCTAGATAACAAAAACTAAAGTAGAAAGCGATTGTGTACTTGAAAAATATATTGGTACACAATGTCTCTTTTATAATAAGTTAATCAATTATAAAAGTAAGGTCCTCAATTTTGAAAAATGGCGAGAGAAAGGCCTCATCACAATAAACGATATTATTAAAACGCAGGAAAGGCGTTTTTTTAACTTAGTGGAAGTACAAGACCTACTTAACCAAAACAGGGCAATACCATGTTTCAATATAATGCTCTACTAAATGCCATACCACAAACCTGGATTGACTTGATAAAAGATAGGAATAGACGATTTGAAATGGAGAATCATGGTACCTCTGAAGCAAATCGTTTCTATGCTAAAACAAAACAAATTAAAGAATATCTGTTGAAAAAGAGTAACAACAAACCGTTAACTCCACACGCCGTAGATTTTTGGAGCAGAAAACTGAACATTGAATTGAGTGAAAAGATGTGGCTTACGCCAAGACTGGCAACAAAAGAAGTACGCTTACGTGAGCTGCAATGGAAATTGTTACATAATATCTATCCCACAAATATTATGCTACACAAAATGGGAGTGTGCCAATCTATTTCATGTGATTATTGTCCGGACACTGGGGATACCACTGAGCACTTTTTTTTTTTGAATGTCCATCAGTGAGACAGTTTTGGTTAGAAATTGAAAACATTATTTTCTCAAAGGTAGGCATGAAATGTCATCTGTCTGTAACAGACGTGCTGTTCGGTTTATATGAAAAGAAATCTTCACATAATTATGTGTGCATCAATAACATTTTGCTAGTGGGTAAAATGTGCATAAGCAAGATTAAGAAGACAAAGTCATCGATACCGTATGAAGTGGTTTTTGAGCAGGAGGCACAGTTAAGGAAGTTAATATAACACGCACGCAGGCACGCACGTATGCACGCTTGAGCGCTCTCGCACACACGCATGCGCACACACGCACACACATGCGCGCACAAAGACACACAAGCGTAAATTTTGCGCCGCTCCAGCTCTCCTTTTCACACTAACAATAGCAGACACTGTAAAAAGCAGGCACCCACACACTGTTTTGTGCTCAACCGCAATTGTGCATGTTCTTTTTAGTTAACGAATAATTCATGTTCATGAGCGCTATGTAATGTTTCTAATGGTTTTGTAGATAATGTTAACTTTATCTTTTGCAAATGCTGTTATCACACACGCACGCACGCACGCACACGCACACACAAACAATGGATGTGGGATATGAGGGAATGGAGGGGAGGTGCAAATGTGTGTTTAATTCAATTAAAAGTATAGTATGCAGCGAACACAGCAGAATGAAAGTGTCAATGTGTACCACACATCAGTACAAGAATAAACCCAGACGCTTTGTATCAAACGCCAAAATATTAAGATCCTCAATAGAATGTCCATCATTTAAAACACGCGCACGCGCACGCACACACACACACACACACACACACACACACACACACACACACGCACACACACACACGCGCACACAGTCACTCACGCACACACACAGACACACAGACAGACACACACAGGCACACACACGCACACGCGCACACACACACACGAACGCGGGGGGGGGGGGGGGGGGGGGGGGAGAGAGAGAGAGACGTTGCATGGTGAGTATGAGTCAATATAACAGGGAGGAAATTGAAAATGAATGACAGCGGAAAAAAAAAATAGGAGGATAGAATTTCTCTCTCTCTCTGTCTCTGTTTCTGTCTCACTCTCTGTCTGTCTGTCTGTCTGTCTTTCTCTCTCTCTCTCTCACTCACTCTCTGTCTGTCTGTCTGTCTGTCTGTCTCTCTCTCTCTCTCTCTCGCTCCCCCCTCCACTCCCTCTCTCTCTCTCTCTCTCTCTCTCTCTCTCTTTCTCTCGCTCTCACATTGATACTGTTTGTCTCGCTGCAATGATTTCCTCGTGTCTCCCTTGTGGTTTCTCTTTTTCACTATAAGGATAGCCTTCAGGGGGAACAGGCCGGTTTGCGAGTCGAGCTGTACGTTTTCTTTACTACGTCTCTCTCTCTCTCTCTCTCTCTCTCTCTCTCTCTCTCTCTCTCTCTCTCTCTCTCTCCCCCCTCCCCTCCCTCCCCCCCCCCCTCTGTGTGTCTGTGTGTGTGTGTGTGTGTGTGTGTGTGTGTGTGTGTGTGTGTTTTAAGTGATGGACATTCCATTGCGGATCTTAATGTTTTGGCGTTTGATACAGAGCGTCTGGGTTTATTCATGTACTGATGTGAGGTGCATTGACACTTTCATTCTGCTGTGTTTGCTGCACAGTATACTTTTAATTGAATTAAACACACATTTGCACCTCCCCCTAATATCCAACATCCACTGTTTTGTGTGTGCGTGTGCGTGCGTGTGCGTGCGTGCGTGCGTGCGTGTGTGATAACAGCATTTGCAAAAAATAAAGTTAACATTTCTACAAAGCCATTAGAAACATTACACAGCGCTCATGAACATGAATTATTCGTTAACTAGAAAGAAGATGCACAATTGCGGTTGAGCACAAAACAGTGTGTGGGTGCCTGCTTTTTACAGTGTATGCTATTGTTTGTGTGAAAAGGAGAGCTGGAGTGGCGCAATATTTATGCTTGTGTGTCTTTGGGCGCGCGTGTGTGTGTGTGTGTGTGCGCGTGCGTGTGTGCATGCGCGCAAGCGT
>JADBJO010007998.1:5000-10000 GCA_016801955.1 Conus betulinus
TGTGTGTGTGTGAGCGCGTGCGCGCGCGTGCGCACGCGTCCATGTGTTCGTTTGTTTGCGTTTCTCAGAGTTTGAGAATGATATATATATATATATATATATATATATATATATATATATATATATATATATATATATATATATATATATATATATATGTATATATCTTTATGTAGTCTGCCAGTGAATGAAAAGAATATTGTAATCTGCAGCGTGGGTGCGCAATGTCAGCTGCCACTTTGCAATGCCAGAGAAAGCTGGCTGCAAGAGTATGTGGTGTGGTGCAGCGTGCTTCTATCGCTTGTAATGTGATAGATCTTCGAAATTGTAAGTATCCCTTTTTTTCATTTAGTCAGCACTCTTTTATTGACCCGAGATCCCTTGATCAGTCAATAATTTCCGGTACTGTCAACTAGTGTTCTTTCTAAATTGACCACTGACATTGGCGTCTCAGAAACAGTCGAACGGTGGACAGAGACGCTAATGCCAATGCTGGAGGAAGACGAAGACACAATAAAGGGTCAAGAAAACACTGAAACACTGGGAGCTTATTTGCATCAAATGTTACAACAACTGGATACAAAATGTGACAGGCGTGTCGACTGACCACAGTCCAGATGGTTGAAACGCAGCGAGGATCCAGAAGACCAAGACCATAGCATGGGGGGGGGGGGGGGGGGGGGGGTTGATTTTGCACTGGCACCGAGCAGGTCGCGATGAACGTCTGCCATGAGAATGACTAAGACAACCCTGATGGCTGGATTCTCCAAAAAGAGGGGCAATGGGAGGACAAAGTGGTGAAATATGTGATGGACCATCAGATCCAAACGAAGAAAAACTAAAATCTGATAAAAACGATGGTAGATGACTTCATTGAAGACGAAAGACTGGGAGAAAAGACCATAGAGGAATTGGCTACTTTAGAAGTAGAAAACATGAGAAAACAAAAGATTGGAACGCGCTATATGCGATTAAATCGTCCTGCGCTTGTGGTGCCAATGTTAAAAAAAAAAAAGAAGAAATTTTGGCTAGATGCCACAGCACTGGAATCATGCAGATCCCAAACTGACTAGCGTTCAGTACGTGCTGACCAGGTAATAATGGCTATATCGGAATCCATAAATGAGCCAGTCACCGTTGCCAGGAAAATCCGAGCATGCACGCCAAATGGAGAAGTGTGACAACATTCATGGGTCACATCTCTCATGAACTGTCTTAACACTCAGACTCAGCATTCTGAAGCCGTCCAGGAATAAAACAATAGTTCGCATGTGCGTTGAAAGTCCTGGAGTGCCAGTCACTGAGAGGCGGTTTCTCGCCGCCACAGCGAATAAAGAAAATGAAAGAACTTGACTAGCTTTGAGACATTGCCCATTCATATGATGATATGCAGGGCCCAGGATACAAAGACAAAACTTGTTTTTAGGCACGGGAAAAAGAGAAGAACAGCCATTGCGAAAGAGAAAATCTCAATGAAGGCAGGAACACATGGTTACAATCTGGCGACAGAGCAACCAACGCAACAGATACAAAGACAGCTGACAGTTACACACGCCTTGTCCCTGTCTTCACCTTGTCACTATCATCACTGCTGTAGAAGGTCGCGAACGTTCCGTTTTCATTTTTTTTTTCTGGTAGGACCAGTGGTGTCATGGAAATTCCACACACCCGGTCAAAACCCAATAGTTCCTGGAATTGCTCATACATCTTTTTTCTGTAGGATGTAGTATCATCATACATGCTGCCGTAGGATTGTGATGGCAATATCAGCACGCTGCCCAACGTTACATCAGTTGGAAGTCTGGAATGGATATCCTCTTCTCATTCGCACCTTCAAGACTGGGACAATAAAGTCTACGTTGATTCTGGGGACCATTTTTTTTCCTTCCATCAATCTGAATGTGATCACTTCGCCAAAAGGGAGACGTGTTCTGCACGTTTCTCGAGCGTGTTCAAAGAGGATATTTTCTGTTTTTTTTTTTTTTTTTTTTCGAAGTTCAGTGAAATGTGTCTGGAGACGTTGCAAAGTTTTAGAGTGCAAAATCATTACCTGTTGCTTTTAGCCTTCACAGCTGCTTGCTTCATTCTTTGCAGCAGTGTAACCAGGTAGTGAACGTGTCTCTACAGTACATCGCTATACATCCTTAGCAATACATCCACGCACTGAAAGATGGCGACACTACCGAAAAGTCAAACGCTAGAACTCAAGGGACTGGAGCAGATTTCGACGTCAGACTTGAGACATGTCGGTCACTGGCGTTTGGGCCATGGCTTCGTTCCCATTAAAATGTCCTCAGCTATGAACACATGCCAGGTGGATGGTACATTTCATACTTAGATGGAAAAAGCAACTGGAAGAAGGAAAAGCCTTGACTGCCAGGGCTGAGCTTTTCTGCAGTGTGAAGACCCCAAGTCCATGGAGACTAAAAAGACATAGGTCTGGAACCCATCGATACTGAGGGGGGGGGGGGGGGGGGGGGGGGGGGGGGGGTGCACTGCAGTGATAAGCGTAGCACCAGCTGTCACCATGTGTCTGGGATGCCGTGAAAGTTCTCCTGGGTCCACATAGCAGCAATAAACATCCATGCCTTTCTCTGCCCAGTCTGTCTCAACTGCCCCTGTACTACCAAGGATAGTTAAGCTCTCAGATAAAACGATATAAAACACATGTTCGTGACCAGAGCAAAGAGTTCTGGGTAAACCGGGAAATGGATGGACACCACCAGCCCAACAACGCCCACAATACTGCATATGGATGAACAGGGACTTGAACGAACCATGAGAAATACCCAGACTGATGGTGTTTGTCACTTCTGGTTAACAAATCATTGACTTGAAGGTTTCCCTGAAAAAGAAATCCCCTGTCACTTTCTCGAAGGTACCATCAGGAAGCATACAGCTGTCAATGAGATCTACATAAGATCAGGAAAAGAGTGCTGGATCACCTTGGATGGCGGGCCCATGACGAGCTGGGCCTCCGCCAAGGCGCTGAATGGCAGCAGCGTGTGTCCATCATCACATGATAGACCAACACCTGCTGACATGTGTGATGTTCAGCCACCATCAACAGTGCGTCAGAATTCATAATGGCTTAGGCTTCCAGTCATAATTTGGCACTGTGTGTGCAATTGCATCAAAACGATGATTATGGATATCCCTTTGCCTTGATTTTAAAGGTCGGTGACCATTTTTTTTCCTCCATAAATCGAGTGAACATGTTTTAGCTGTAAGGATGCGGACACTGGGGGCTGCATTTCTTGGGTGATCCCAAGGGAAGAGGGAGGGGGTGAGCTGGTCTGCTACTCAGATTGAATTGTTTGCACACGTTATCTCTCATAAGACACTTAAAATCGTCACTGCATGCGAGCACCCTTGTGTGAACACATACGCGCGTGTGCGCGCGTATGTGCGCGCGTATGTGTGTGTGTGTGTGTGTGTGTGTGTGTGTGTGTGTGTGTGTGTGTGTGTGTGTGTGTGTGTGTGTGTCTGTGCGTGCGTGCCGTTAAAACAGTTTAACAAGAACCAAACAGGCCTCTTTGATACTTACCCTATTCCGCACTTTGTATCGCGATATCAATCAGATGGGAGGCTGTCAGACATTCTGATCTGCCATGGGTAAATGCATCCCACATTTCACCATCCTGATGTGTCTGCTGCTGTCACGGCGATATGCCACGACCACGAAACAAGCCCTCTCTGGTTCATAAAACATGTGAACAATATGTTGCTGCCGTGTGAGGAAAAAATGATCATTGCATTCACCACTGCGTGATCATGATTGATGAACAAATGCGTAAGCAATTAACATTTGTCAACTGAACATTATGATTCCGCATGCGTGCCCGTGATGTCATTCTTTCCCCAGTTTTCTCTTTTGCAAATGATCAAGTATTCACAGCATTGTAATGCGAGCACTTTATTAGAAACTCCTCGACTTCCATCCCTCCCCTAACTCACGCTTGCCACACACACACACCTTCTCTCTCTCTCTCTGTGTCTCTGTCTCTCTCTGTCTGTCCCCCCCCCCCTCCCTCCCCCCCTCCCCCCCCCCCCTCTCTCTCTCTCTCTTGTAATCTGTCCCCAAGCGTTTAATTATTGATTCCCTCAAATCAAATTGTAATAACGAATGCAAACTAGTTCGTTGATCTACTTGACAATTCAGATCATTTGTCCATCTGCAGTGGCATTGGAAGCAATCTTTCATCCAGCCTTGCCATATCTGCAGTTAGAGTTTTTCTTAAATTGCCTTGCCGGTGTCTACTGGTTAAGAAAAATTCTACAGAAATTAAAAAAAAAAAAAAAATCAATGGCACATACGTGATTATAGCCCGAACCATAACCATTACATAGCTAGCTGCCTCTTTCAAGGTTTTAAGTAAACCGATGACAATTCTTCCATTGGAAGTTTGGAGAAGATGCTCTTTTCAATTTGCTGTAGTTTGTCTGGGCCTAGAGAGACTTTGAACTGGCCTCACAATGCAGTATTTTTGGCCATTTATCACTGAACCAATCCAATCTTTGAAGACAGCTAGGAAGAAGGGGGAGCAATAGGTTGACTGCACTTAATTCCATTCTTCCTGCCTTTGTGCGCGCACTTACTGAAGTGTGTATTCGTTTTTTCCACATGTTAGTTCTCTTGTTCGCGTACCGACTTATCAGATTGACGCAGTCTCTCTCTCTCTCTCTCTCTCTCTCTCTCTCTCTCTCTCTTCTCTCTCTCTGTCTGTCTGTCTGTCTGTCTGTCTGTCTGTCTCTCCTCTCCCTTTCTCTCTCTCTCTCCCCCCCCCCTCTCTCTCTCACTCCCCCCTCTCTCTCTCTGTTCAAATTTTGCGTAAGAGACAATTTGACTTTACTGGCAATTGAAATGCCTTCAAGCACCTGATCGAGCAGGGCTGTTTGGCTTCTCCGATAGTTTTTTTTTCTTTTTTCCGTAATCTATAATGTTAAACATGGCTTCCAGCATAGATCTGACACTGCCGCGCGTTGCTTATGTTAGCGTT
>JADBJO010007998.1:12500-22500 GCA_016801955.1 Conus betulinus
AAACATTTCTTAGGGGAAAGAGTGAAGGATTAGGGCAGTCTGGATTCCAGAGAGATCAAAGTGATGTGAACTCCAAAATACGCTATCTTTAGATGTGTCAGCTTTAGCTGATTAGGCCATTGATCCTTACGGGTATATGAAAAAAAAAAAATACACACCACCCCCGCAATGCTATGACTTTATTTTCTTCTCCAATCTTTCCTCCCCACAGCAAGATTATCTTGCTCATTGTGCAATGTCCAGTTTTCATCAGTTGATGCCACATGCTATTCTGCGCATCACTACTGCAAAAAAACATCCGAAAAACATCCGCTGATATGAAACATTGCACGCTCTGTGCATTGTGCAGAAAGGAAAATGTTAATATCGCATATTGCTTTTATTTCCGTTTTTCCTCTCTCTCTCTCTCTCTCTCTCTCTCTCTCTCTCTCTCTCTCTCTCTCTCTCTCTCTCTCTTTCTGTCTCTGTCTCTGTCTGTGTGTCTGTCTGTCTCTCTCTCTGCTAACTAACAAAAGAATATCACAACAAAAATACAAGTTCCCTGTAGTGTTCAAAACAGTACTTGGTTTGTAACATCAGCCAATTGATATGTGCGGGGCTACTAACTCATAAGAAATTGAAACAAATATGACTAAATTAACTCTGTTATGTAGAAAGAAAGGTAACAACCTACAGGCAAGGAAGGGATGAATGTGTAATAAGATGGTATATATATATATATATATATAAAATAATGATTAAAAGTAAATCTTAAAAACCTGGGACTACAATATTGTTTCGAGGTCCTTCCTCTCTCCAGATCCCGTGCCAATCCCCTGCTATTGACCTCAATTATATATATATATGTTTTGAATTGTGAGTTGTAGTTCAGTTGGGTTGTTATGCACGTTGTGCAAGGGGGGGGGGGGGGGGGGGGGGGGTAAAAAGGTTGTAAGGCTTCTTTATTAAGTATTGTTGTATGATGGGGGTCCTATCAGGGTTGCTATTTTATATTGTTGATAAAAAGTTCCTTTTGTGCCAGCAGCTGTCTACGATTTCAGCTCTTGCATTCAATGTTGCCATACTAAGTTGCATAGAATCATCCACTTTTCTGTTATGCACAGATTACATCTTTTTGTGTTATTATTGTATGCTGCTGCTTTTCTCATTATTTTCGATGTGATGTTAAAATCTGTATTTGTTTTCTTTAGATCCCATACATGTTTACTTAATTCTGTTTGGTGTTTGTATTTTTCATTCTTGAAAGATTGTTTGTGATTGGCGTACCTAGCTTTGAATTTGTTTTCTGTAATCCCTATGTATGTCTCTTTGCCGTTTTTCGTTGTCACAGTGGCCTGGTATACGATGTTATCAGAGAGACACTGGTTGTTCAGAGGGCATTGTTCTTTGGTTGTGCAATTGCAAGTTTTCCGTTCGTCACCCTCGTTTTTGACGTTGGTTTTCTTTTTTGTTTGAAGCATCAATTATTTTTTTTAAGATTTGGCATACAAGAATAAGATAGTTTGATAGTGTTCCTATTGAATATTTTTAAAAGTTTATGGTCTTTCTGGAACGATTCTGTTAATATTTTACAGAATTCTTTGCCAATGTTGGTTTCACCCTACCATCATATGGTGGGTTGTACCAGGTTATTTTCTCTTTCTGTTCTTCTTCCTGCTTCCAGTGGTACCTTCAGGTTCATATTTCAACTTGTAGTTGTATCCACTTTTCAACAGTGCTTCTTGGTAGTCTGTTGCTGCATCGTTGAATATTTCTTCATTGCAGGAAAGGCTGGATAACCTCTTGTTTATCCCTTGTGGTATAGTTTTTATGATTGTTGGTGGGTGATTACTCATGGAATGTACATATAATGGTGTATCATATATATATATATGATGTTAAGTAGGGAAAAACAAACACCTACTGCGCATTTGTTTCGCGATTAGCTGTATTGACTATTGATTGAAGCTTCTTTGAATGGAAAGTTCTTGACTGTCACATAAATCGTATGTACGATGAAAAGGGGAAGAAGTGCTGGGTTTCAAAATGTAGGCCAGCTTTTGTTTGAGTTTGGATTAGGGTTGTTTTGTTCCACCAGCGCACTGATCAGCAGAGTCGCTTTGTCATATGTTCAAACAAGGGCTCGTTGATCGTAGATAGCGCAAGTGGGATGACCATATTCAAAACAGCAAAAACAATACGATTTGTGTAGAAATTATCTAATTAATCGCGATATTTAACCTTGTTCAATATTTGACTATCATTGAGCGATCACCGGTCAGGTTGAATGGCTGATACAGGTAGATACATAGACAGGCACTCAGACTGCTAGCTAACTAGTGTGCTTGTGTGTGTGTGTGTGTGTGTGTGCGTGTGTGCGTGTGTGTGTGTGTGTGTGTGTGTGTGTGTGTGTGTGTGTGCGCGCGCGCGCTTGTGTGTGTGCGTGTGTGTGTGTATGTGTGTGTGTGAGTGCGCGCGCGAGCACGTGCGTGCTTGCGTGCATGCATGCGTGCGTGCGTTCGTGTTCTTGTATAGAAAGTTTGACAAAAATCCAATACACCCCTTTGATACGTACATAATCCTGTACTTTGCTTCCCCACATAAAGCAGACTGAGTCTGTCAGACCTGATAATCTGCCACAGTAAAATGCTCCCCTATTTCACCAACCAGAAATACCTGCCCGCTATTACTCGGCCGTCTTGACACAACGACCACCACAGAATCCTGGACCTTTCAAGCTCATAAACTATGTGCATAATATGTCACTGTCGTGTGAGGAATACGTTGCTGCAATTACCGCGTGACTGCTATTGCTCATCAAATACGTGTATAAGGAAAATGTGTCAGATTAACATCATGATTTTGCTCTCCTCTTCGAGATGTTATTCCTGATGAACTTTTTCCTTCGCAGATGATGAATCCTTCAAAGCGTTGTTCTCGGGCAGTTTATCAGGAACCGCTGAACCTCCACCATCACTTCTCTTACCCCCCCCAACACACCTCCTCTCTGTCTGTCTGTCAGTCTGTCTGTCTATCTGTCTCTCTCATTATACATTCTTCATCAAGTTTGTAACGGTTTCTCCCCTGGCATCAAACTGAAAATGACAAATATGAAATATTTTGTTCATTCATTTCACAATTCAGATTATCTATCAGTAGCAGGCGCATTGAAGCAATCCTTCACCCGGCCTTGTCATTGCTGCAGTCAGAGCTTTCTGAAATGGCCTCACTGTGTTTAAAAAGTTGGAGGAAACTATCACAGAAATGAAAGAAAAAAAAAAAAAAAACAACTTCAATTCCAATACAGTCCAGACGTGATCACTGCCCAGACCTCTGTCAGTACGAAGCTGTCTCTTTTCAGAGTGTCCATCACACTGCCCACAGACCTTGCACTGGAAGATTTGCAGAAGATGCTCTTTCAGTATCGCTGTTTGTCTGGGTCCATGAAACATTGAAATGGGGAGATATGGGGAATTGTTGACTTCGGAATTCCGTATCATTCTTTGTGCTATGTGCATGCAGTTAGCGGAGTGTGTGTCTTCTTCCTCGATATGTTAGATTCTTTGTTTCAATATCACTTTCTGAAATTGCCAGATCTCTCTCTCTCTCTCTCTCTCTCTCTCTCTCTCTCTCTCTCTCTGTGTCTCTGTATGCCTGTCTTTCTCTGTCTCTTTCTCTCAAACACACACATGCGTACACGTACGCGCATGCTCACGTTCACACACACACACACACACACACACACACACACACACACACACACACACACACACACACACACACACACACACACGCACTTGTAAACATAGATAGATAGATAGATGTGTTCGTGTGTGGCTCCAACAGAAAATGTGTTTGCTGGGTAGCATTAGACTGCTCTCTCTCTCTCTCTCTCTCTCTCTCTCTCTCTCTCTCTCTCTCTCACACACACACACACACACACAAAACAAACACGAACACGCGACGAGCGCGCGCGCGCGCGCGCACACACACACACACACACACACACACACACACACACACACACACACACACACACACACACACACACACACGCACGCACGCACGCACACACACACCAAACACTTGCTTTCGCGTGCATACACATTTAATTAGTATGAATGAAATCTTCAACAAAGCAAATCTTGTCAATATATATATATATATATATATATATATATATATATATATATATATATATATATATATATATATTGACAAGAAAGAAAGAAAAGGAAAGAGGAAAGAATGAGATGCAAACAAATGAGAACAAGATATAAAACGTATTAAATACAAAGAAAAGGAAAGAGAGGGGATGGAAGAAAACGAAGCAAATCTATAGTGTTTCAAATACAGCAGAAGAACACCATATATTTTGAATAGCTGTCTTTTAGTGCAGATAGAGCATTTGCTTTGATTTCTGCTATTTTTGTCAATGGCAGTTGTTATTGATGTCGTTGCAGTTGTTGTTGTCGTTGTTGTTGTTGTTGTTGTTGCTGGTGCTGCTGCTGCTGCCGTTGTCGTTGTTTTTTGCTGTTATTGTCTGGAATGTAACATAAATAACGAAGAAAAAATGTTAATAAAGAGAGGGTATTAGTTACCGCCAAGGACAGAGACAAACCAAGAACAGGACAACATAATGCATTTCGATTTCTTGGGTCTTCTTCAGGCAAGAATAGAAAAAAACATTTAGGACAGTGAAAACGAAGAACGAACGAGAAACCACTTATCTTCTCATATTCGGCGCAAGATCAAAATGGCCGCTGGACGAAAACGAGGCCGCCTCGGCTGGGATCATGGGAGCCGAAGAAAGTAAAGAGGGGGTGGGGGGTGGGGGGAAGGAGGTTTTTTTTTTTTTGGGGGGGGGGGGGGTGATAATAATATCATTATGGTTTAGGATGAATAACTGGATCGCGTCCGGTCAAGACGAAGGGCAAACAGCTTTCTCTGTCTGTCGACTGTCTGTCTATGTGTCTGTCTTTCAGTCTGTCTGTCACTCTGTCTGTCTGTCTGTCCCTCTGTATTAGATACAATTCGGGTTGAATTCTCTCTCACACACTGTCTGTCTGTCTGTCTCTGTGTCTTTCTCCCTCTCGTTCTTAGATCAATGAAAGTTGAACTCTCTCTTCCTCTCTCTCTCTCTCTCTCTCTCTCTCTCTCTCTCTCTCTCTCTCTCTCTCTCTTTTCTCTCTCTCTCTCTCTCTCACCCTTCCTCCCCTTCTCTGTCTGTCTGTCTGTCTGTCCGACTGTTTGTCTGTCTCTTTTTCTCTCTTTCTGAGATACAACGTAGGTTGAACTGTCTGTCTGTCTGTCTGTCTCTTTCTTAGATGAATTACAAGTTGAACACTGTCTGTCTGTCTGTCATTTTTTTTTCTCCATTTTTTCCCCCTTTGAAACTCCTGCATGCCAATCATCAGTGAACAACCCTGTGCCTTCTCCCCCCCCCCCCCCCCACCCCCCCTACTCCACACCCTCTTCACCCTGTCTTATTTGTCTAACACATCGTCAACCTTTTTCCAGACCTGTTGCTATGGAGACGTAGTTTGGCGAAAGATGAAGGAGAATGTTGGTTGCATGCAGAATTTACACGCGTAGTGGCTTTATTTTTCATTTTGATTTTACCCCTCTCTGTCTGTCTTTGTCTGTCTCTGTCTCTGTCTCTCTCTCTCGCTGTCTCTCTCTCTCTCTCTCTCTCTCTCTCTCTCTCTCTCTGTGTCTCTGTATGCCTGTCTTTCTCTGTCTCTTTCTCTCAAACACACAAATGCGTACACGTACGCGCATGCGCACGTTCACACACACACACACACACACACACACACACACACACACACACACACACACACACACACACACTTGTAAACATAGATAGATAGATAGATAGATAGATAGATAGATAGATGTGTTTGTGTGTGGCTCCAACAGAAAATGTGTTGCTGGGTAGCATTAGACTGCTGTCTGTCCCCCCCCTCTCTCTCTCACACACACACACACACACACACACACACACACACACACACACACACACATACACACACACAAAAAAACACGAACACGCACGAGCGCGCGCGCGCGCGCGCGCGCACACACACACACACACACACACACACACACACACACACACACACACACACACACACACACACACACACATGTGCAAACACATACGCAGAAAATACGCATGAGCAAGCACACGCACACAAAAGTACTTGCATACGTGCACACATACATACACACACACAACACACCACACCACACACACGCAACACAACACACCACACCACGTGCGCGCGCGCGCGCGCGCACACACACACACACACACACACACACACACACACACACATACTCACACACACACACATACACATACACACGCACGCACGGACACATACACGCGCGCGCGCGCGCGCGCGCACACACACACACACACACACACACACACACACACACACACACACACACACACACACGCACGCACACACACTCCAAACCCTTGCTTTCGCGTGCATACACATTTAATTAGTATGAATGAAATCTTCAACAAAGCAAATCTTGTCAATATATATATATATATATATATATATATATATATATATATATATATATATATATATATATTGACAAGAAAGAAAGAAAAAGGAAAGAGGAAAGAATGAGATGCAAACAAATGAAACAAGATATAAAACGTATTAAATACAAAGAAAAGGAAGAGAGGGGGATGGAAGAAAACAAAGCAAATCTATAGTGTTTCAAATACAGCAGAAGAATACCATATATTTTGAATAGCTGTCTTTTAGTGCAGATAGAGCATTTGCTTTGATTTCTGCTATTTTTGTCAATGGCAGTTGTTATTGATGTCGTTGCAGTTGTCGTTGTTGTTGTTGTTGTTGTTGCTGGTGCTGCTGCTGCTGCTGCCGTTGTCGTTGTTTTTTTGCTGTTATTGTCTGGAATGTAACACAAATAACGAAGAATAAGTGTTAATAAAGAGAGGGTGTTAGTTACCGCCAAGGACAGAGACAAAACCAAAGAACAGGACAACATAATGCATTTCGATTTCTTGGGTCTTCTTCAGGCAAGAATAGAAAAAAAAAACATTTAGGACAGTGGAAAACGAAGAACGAGAAACCACTTATCTTCTCATATTCGGCGCAAGATCAAAATGGCCGCTGGACGAAAACGAGGCCGCCTCGGCTGGGATCATGGGAGCCGAAGAAGTAAAGAGGGGGGAGGGGGAAGGAGGGTTTTTAGGGGGTGGGGGGGGGTGGGATAATAATATCATTATGGTCTAGGATGAATAACTGGATCGCGTCCGGTCAAGACGAAGGGCAAACAGCTATCTCTGTCTGTCTGTCGACTGTCTGTCTATGTGTCTGTCTTTCAGTCTGTCTGTCAGTCAGTCTGTCTGTCTGTCTGTCTGTCCCTCTGTCTTAGATACAATTCGGGTTGAATTCTCTCTCGCACACTGTCTGTCTGTCTCTGTGTCTTTCTCCCTCTCTTTCTTAGATCAATGCAGGTTGAACTCTCTCTCCTCTCTCTCTCTCTCTCTGTCTCTCTCTCTCTCTCTCTCTCTCTCTCTCTGTCCCTCCCTCCCTCTCCTTCTCTGTCTGTCTGTCTGTCCGGCTGTTTGTCTGTCTGTCTGTCTGTGTCTGTCTCTTTTTCTCTCTCTTTCTGAGATACAACGCAGGTTGAACTGTCTGTCTGTCTGTCTGTCTCTTTCTTAGATGAATTACAAGTTGAACACTGTCTGTCTGTCTGTCATTTTTTTTTTCTCCATTTTTTCCCCCCTTTGAAACTCCTGCATGCCAATCATCAGTGAACAACCCTGTGCTTCTTCTCCCCCCCCCCCCCCCCCCCCCCTACTCCACACCCTCTTCACCCTGTCTTATTTGTCTAACACATCATCAACCTTTTCCAGACCTGTTGCTATGGAGACGTAGTTTTTGGCGAAAGATGAAAGAGAATGTTGGTTGCATGCAGAATTTACACGCGTAGTGGCTTTATTTCATTTTGATTTTACCCCTCTCTGTCTGTCTTTGTCTCTCTCTCTCTCTCTCTCTCTCTCTCTCTCTCTCTCTCTCTCTCGCTCGCTCGCCTCGCTCGCTCTCAGTATGGGTTTGAAAACGTTTGAGAAAGTCAATAAGTAGGCATGAAGACGTTCACAGTATAAAGAAAGGCTTTTTAGGTGAGTTCGTTCCCTGTAAAATGCATTAAAATTATCCTGATTTTTTTTTTTTTTAGCGTTGAATTCAAATCATCGAGAAAAAAAAAAAAAAAACAACATCGTAAGGTTAAGGTTAGTACACTGTCCATTCGTTTCAGAAAAGGTCTTGAGCTCCACTTGGAAAATATTCATTTTCCTTGTTTCGGAGAAAATGTTAGTGAAAAGAGTTGGATTGTCCCTTCTTCACAGTAATAGATGGACTATTTACCCTCTCGTGTCCAAGATATTAGGATAACAGAGACTTGTACAATGTAAAAAAAAAAAAGGTTTTTCTATCGTCCGTCCATCAGGTTTCAAACCTTCACTTCTCCTCGCAAACACTGATAATTATGAGCAAATAAGTCTTAATGCTTACGCGCACGATTTGACAATTAGAATAGGATAAATGAAAAATAACAACATGCCCGATTTTGGATGTACGTCTCATTGGTATCTGTTTCCATAGATGTGAGTCTATGGCATAATCAGCAAAGTCTCTCTCTCTCTCTCTCTCTCTCCCCCACACACATGCACACACACGCGCACGCACAATCGCACGCTTGAACGGACGCACATATGCACACACACGCACGCTCCTCCCCCCACCCCCCACACGCGTCTGTACGTACGTATACAAACATCGATGTTTGTTAACATTCACCTAGCCCAGATTTATTTATTTTTTTTAAATAAACGTTTCATTAGTGTGAGAAAAAACACGTTGCTGAGAAATAAGGAAATAGGAATGAAAAAAAAATCTGTAGAAATAAAGGCAACAGAAAGTACGAAATAAAGGCAGAAAGAAAAGACAAGTAAACAAAGAGAGGGGAAAAAAGGAAATAGAAAACAATGCCGAGAAACAGTTGTGTTTTCTATAAAAAGAAAAAACCCATGTGTTTTGAATGTTGAATACCTTTCTTCCAAAGCGATTTCACAGCATGATAGATGGTTTACTTATTTTCTTAATGGTCGCACTCTTTTTGCATGATCCAGAAAGTCTTAGAAATAAAACCTAACAAATCTCTTCAGAGAGTGAGCTCGTTTGATTTGATTTGGTAAAACAATCTGGAATACTGCAGTAAATGATAAGACTTACATAGTCTTACTACACTCGTTTGCTTATAAACAACAAAGCTTATCCATGCGCATCGACCAGTCACACAAGCAGACCAATGAGACAGCAAAAGGCTCAAGGAGAGCTGTGGAGAGAACAGAAAACGAATCAACCTTTCGAAAGTGGATGGTTTCCAAACCAGAGCAAGCTACAGTTCATAGAGTTTGAGAATTGCTGCTGCTCAAGCCAGAGTTTAGAGAGCTGAAGATCTGCCGCTTTGAAACATTTGAGAAACACAGACATTATGAGGAGTTATTTTCTTTTTCGAGTAAAACTGTGATTATAAGGTCGTGCAATTTGTCAAAACAACTAGCAGCATAGCCAACCCTTTTTAGAGTAATATATCACAGCTCGCTGTTTTGAGTACAGGCCCCTATTATGTCACTGGAATTTTTTTTAGTGTATTTCACGCTGCTCATTTGATTAAACTTTATTCCTAGACAATCCATAGAAAATCGGTTTATTTCTTCTACATCTCCCTTCAAGATTCTTTTCCAACTGTGGTACTTAAAAAGAAAAAAAAATGATTATAATTCCGCTGGACAAAAGGCAGACAACAAAATTACTAGACAAAACACTATACATTTTAACCTCTTTGGTCTTCTTCAGGCAAGATAAAATCCGGGAGAATGAAAATGAAGAACGAGCAATCACCTATGTACTCAAATTGGTCGCAAAATGGACCAGAGAGAGAGAGAGAGAGAGAGAGA
>JADBJO010007998.1:30000-32022 GCA_016801955.1 Conus betulinus
GTAAAAATTCCCAAAACGGGACACAAGACAATGACCTACCGTTGCTTTACAAGCTTTAACAACCAAGACTTTCTACATGACTTGCTCAACTCAAATCTCTCTCTTTTTTTTCAACATAACTAATCCAGATCTTGCAGTAGAATTTTGGATCAAAAACATTTACTGAAATTTATGATAAACACGCCCCTCTAAAAACGATTAGAGTACGACATGATCCTAAGCCGGCATGGTACACTAAAGAGTTACAGGAGGCAGGTTACCTTAGAGATATGCTTAAACAACATGGCTATGAAGAGGAATCTAGAAAACTGAGAAATGCAATAAATTCACAGAAGCGCAGAGAAAAAAAAAAAATGAAATATTCGAGAACTAATATCGTCAAACCAGAACCCAAAATGCTATGGAGAGCTATTAACGAGCTTACAAACAATCAATCTTCAAAATCAACTGTAATTAAAGACATCTCTGTCGAACAGCTGAACACACCCCACTTTTGCACTATTGCCAATAAAATTGTCACGACAGATTCATCCAGATCAAACGACCTTCAAAAACTGAAACAATATTGCCAAGATAAAAACATCAAGTCTGAACTTTATATTCCACCAATAACAGTTTTTGAAGTTTATCACTACCTAACGCACCTAAAACAGTCAGGTACCTGCGGTGGTGGATGGCCTAGACGGCAAAATCCTCAAACTATCAGCTCCAGCAATTACAGATACGTTAACATACGTCTTCAATTTAATTTATGCATCGACAAAAAAATCATTTTCCCGATAGTTTCAAAAAGGCGAAAGTCATACCTATCTACAAAGCAGGTGACAGCTCAGACCCTGCAAACTACAGACCAATCTCAATCATTTCCACTATTTCCAAACCTTTGGAAAAACACATACACAAACACACATTACACCACCTAAATACATACCACTTGCTCATCCAAGACAGTCCGGGTTTCGACACAACCATTCATGCCACTCAGCCCTAATCAACCTGGTTGATGACTGGCTAAATAGCATTAACAACAACAGATATTGTGGTGTCCTATTTCATTGATTTCAAAAAAAGCATTTGATGTAATAGACCATAACCTTCTTCTTAGAAAATTAAAATTGTATGGCTTATCCACAAAACTCTTACGCTTTTTCACTCATATCTCACAAATAGACAACAATGTGTAAAAATTAATACAACTTACTCTTCATTTCAAACACTTTCCTATGGCGTCCCACAAGGCTCTATCCTGGGTCCCTTACTGTTCACAATTTACATCAATGATTTACCTCTCCATATCACATCCACCTGTGAACTCTTTGCTGATGATACAACAATACATACAAATCATTCTGATGTTACTGTTCTTGCACAAACTTTACAAGAAAGTGCGAATGACCTCGTCAAATGGACTGAACTAAATCACATGTCGCTTCACCCTCAAAAAACTAAATCCATGCTCATCACAACCAGGCAAAAAAGACAAAATCTCACTATTAAGTTTCCTCCTGTACATCTTAAAAATGAACCCGTTGAACAGGTTAAATACCTCAAAGTGCTAGGAATAACAATTGATAATAATATGAGTTGGCAAGCTCACATAACCTCACTATGCAAAAAAGTTTCACAGAAAATTTATCAACTCTCCAAAATCAAACGCTTCCTCGACCTGCATTCACGCAAGCTCTTTTTTTTTCCAGTCTCATATTCAATCATACATAGACTATGGATCTACTCTATGGGACTGTGCTAGCGCTAACACCCTCAAACCATTTTAAGCCTACACAAGCGAGCACTCAAATTAGTCCTCCTAAAAAGCAGTAGTCTTCTGGACTCGGACTATAAAAAGATTCAAGTTCTCCCCCCCCTAAGTCTGAGATTAGAATACAACAAAGGGATCATAATGCACAAGATGTGTCTGGGAAGGCACCCTCAACATTAGTTCACAGATTCTCAATAAATTCCTCAAGGACTCTACACAAACTACATGTCCCTGTTCCTAGAATTGACTTATTCAAATCCAGT
>JADBJO010007998.1:35828-40828 GCA_016801955.1 Conus betulinus
TTGCCAGTTGAGAGTGACCGTTTCGCTGCTGTTAAAAGAGAAGGAAGACAAATGCAATAAAAGAACAGTAATGATTTCAATGATGAAGTTCACGCCTGTTCATGTTTTCAGCTAAATGAGAGTAAGCTTACTAACGCAGATACTTAGACAACCATTATTTTTGATAAGCTAATAATCGAATTGCAAAGTGTTAGTACTTCGAGGAAAGTACATGTAATGTTTTTGTTACTTATAGCACCTAAGATTACAGATCTTAATGAATCACGTATCACATGTCCCGTAGCGAATGCAAATTGTGTTCGTGTTGTTGGTTATATTCCGCTTGAGTGTTGCCGTTAGTATTATAAGTTTGTTGTTAATGCTTTTTGTATCACCTTGGCCATCCATCATTGTAAACTTAACTTCCCAATGTAAATGTGTGTGTGTGTGTGTGTGTGTGTGTGTGTGTGTGTGTGTGTGTGTGGTGTGTGTGTGTTGTGTGGGTGTGTGTGTGGTGTGCGCGCGCGCGCGCGCGCATATGAGATGCTGATGGTGCAGAGGGTGGAGAGGTGGGGGTGGGAGATGTTTGAGTGTGAGACATTGTTCATTCTAAAACACTCTTTACTGTTATTAGTACACACAATTTTGCTTCGCTTTTGACATGTTCAATACCCCTGTATCCTACCGGGCGTTTTTCTTTTTCATTTCTTATTCTTTTCCTTTTTTTTTTTTCTTCCTTTTCCTTTTTTTTTGTTTTTGTTTTTTTTGTTTTTGGGTTTTGTTTTTTTTTTTTTTTTTTTTTCTTTCTCTTTTCTCAACTCTTCTCTCTCTCTCTCTCTCTCTCTCTCTCTCTCTCTTCTCTTGCCTAAACCGAGGCTGTTGCACGTTAAAGCGCTAACCGGTTTTTTCTCTCTCTTACCCTGAATCTTCCAGATCTTCTTATATCTGGGTTACTCTTGCCTTGGCATCGCCTGCAGTTTTAATGGCCCAGAAATCGAAATCCTGGCTGAAGCATTTTGCGCTGCATCCCCTGGGAAGAGGGTAATGAGGATGGCTGAAAATGAGACTGCAAAATTACGAAGTGTCCAAAGTGCGCACCTGTGTGTGTGTGGGTGTGTGTGTGTGTGTGTGTGGTGTGTGCGTGTGTGTGTGTGTGTGTGTGTGTGTGTGTGTTGTGTGTGTGTGTTTGGTGTTGTGTGTGTGTGTGTGTGTGTGTGCGGGGCGTAGATGGGTGATGTGGATGGAGGGGGGGGATAATGAACTGACTTATAATTTCCCCGTAGCCACAGGTCTTCGGCAAGCAGCGAGCAGCGAGCGACCTCGCGTGCGAACTCGCTCATTGATGACATAACGACCACCCTCATTCACAACAATCCCCCTCCCTCCCCCCCCCCTCTCTCCCCTCCCCCTCTCCCTCGTCTCCTCTCTCTCCCCCCTCTCTCGTCCCTCCCCCCCCCCCTCTCTCCTCACCCCCCTGCCCCTCTCCCCCCTCCCCCCCTCTCTCTTCCCCCCCCCCTCTCTCCCTCCTCACTCCACTCCACACACACACGCCACTCCTAACTCTCCCCCTCTCTCACACCACACACACACACACACCACACCCACACACACACACACACACACACACACACACACTTACACACACACTTCACCACGCACGCACTACCGCACGCGCACGCAACTGCACGCCGACGCACACAACACACACACACACACACGCGCGCGCGCGCACAACACACACACAACACACACACACACACCACACACACAAAGAGTGGTTGAGGCCATTCCTCTATCACCGGCCAACGCACGGCGGGGTGGGGGAAGCGATGACATCATTTGTTGAAAGGTCAGGGTTGGGGGGGGTTGAGGGGGGGGGAGAGAGGGAAGGGAGGGGGATGTCGAGAACAAATGGGAGGGGGGGGATGGGTGGAGGTGGGCTGTGAATTGGAAGAGGATGGAGGGAAGGAGGTGGGGAGGGAGGAGAGGTAAGGGGGGGTTGGGGGAAAAAGAAAAAGGAAGGGGGGAAGGAAAGTCTTGACAAGGATCCTGGTGTCGTGTGTTGCATCAGCATTGTTGACGGTGTCATTCCGCCGCTGCTGGCTCCCCCCTGGCTGGCGATAGTGAGTGACGGAGGGCAGGCCTACTACCTCCTCCACTGACACATGCAGCGCTGGGAACACTTGGGTAGTGTAAATAAACCGTCTGCGCGCAGGCCGACACACCTCTTTCCCTCCCTCTCGTCTCTCTCTCTCTCTCTCTCTCTCTCCTCTCCGCTCGTCGATCTCTTCTCCTCATCCGCCTCTCTCTCACCTCCCCCTCCCTCCTCCTCCCCTCCTCTCCTCCATCAGCACCCCCTCTCTCGCTCTATCTATCTCTATCTCTCTGACATACAGACATGTGCATGCACAAGCTTGCACGCACGCATATATGCTCAGTATGTGCACAAAATTCACGTTGTTGTGTTGTGTGTGTTGTGTGTGTGTGTGTGTGTGTGTGTGTGTTGTGGTGTGTGGACAGAAGAGAGAGAAGATAGAGAGAGAGATTGTAGGGAGAGAGAGAGAGAGAGATACATACACTGATATTTGTGAAGATAATAATGATAATAATCCATTGTGAGTGTGTGTGTGATTGTGTGGGGGTGGGGGGGGGTGCGTGTGTGGTGTGTGTGGTGTGTGTGTGTGTGTGGTGTGTGGGTGTGTGTGATTAGCAATGAATGAAAGATTCCTCTACTGTCCCATCCCCTCTCCCCCCTGTCTCTGTCTCCCCCCTCTCACACACACACTTACACATGCACACACACACACGCACACACACACACACACGCACGATCCACACACCACACACACACAGACACACACAGGCGCGCGCGCGCGCGCGCACGCGCACGCACCGCACGGCACGCACACCACACACACACACCAGAGGGAAGGGTTGGAGAGTGGGGGTTGGGGGGGGCATTGGCGATGGAGTGAGTAGTATGAAAGTAAAGAAAGGAGGGTGGAGAGACTGGGGTGGGGGGTCTATATTCATGTCATCTAGTGGTGCAACGATGATTGATAAAAAAAATAAAAAAAAACTGTGGTGTGTACCCAGGTAGGTGTTGTCAAGACTGTGCCCATACCTACATTGGCGAGTAGACAGCAAGACCACTCACCACCCGTTCACACGGAACTACAGTAACACCATAACTGATCTACTTCTGCCATACACGAGCACCTACAAGCCACAGGCCACAGTTTTCAGCCCCCAAGAAACCAAGATCTTATCTACAGAGCCCTTCCTCACGAAAAGAAAAGTTTAAAGAAGCCATCGAAATGAAGACCAGACGAAACGCCCCAGCCTGAACAGAGATCAAGGCTTTGAACTTCCCCCCTCTACAATCAGATCCTGACAAACCGTTCCCCCGACCCCACACAACAGTCGCCCCACCACCACCAGGCCTCGCTGCCACAACAGCAACAGTGAGCTGAAGAAGACAGGGCGACCCTGTCCAAATATTCTCCAGTAAGTTTTTGGATTCTGAGTCCTTGAACTACTTTTCTGATGTTAAAATCTAGAATCCAGAAACCTATATTCTTATTGATTAAACTGCTGTGTTGTTTGCCATGGTGGTTGAGACTTGGGACAATTTTGTTTTTCCTGCATTTCCCTTTATGTCTGGTTGTTTTTTTTTTTGTTGTTGTTGTTTTTGTTTTTGTTTTTTTGTCATGTCTAAAGAAGACATATTTGTCGCCGAAAAATCCTTTTTTTATCTTTTTTTTCTTTTCTTTTTTCTTTTGTAAATATTTTTTAAATGTGCAATAATTTTGTAGTGCTCTTCGAGTACTCATTTGCATTTGGCTCTTTTTTTTTTTTTTTTTTTTTACCCCCAAAACGCTCCAGTTTGTTTGAGCCTGACAACAATTATGACATCATCCTTTAGATTTTTAAGCGCTGGCAGTGTCCTGTATAGATGGGGTGTATCTAATACTATATCGAGATTTCACGTTTTTTTTGTTGTTGGAAATATAAAAGCTCGTCCAACCAAAATGATTTAAATCCTCCACGATATACGTGCAGATTTTTAACACCAACCTAGTGCATTTGTTGACTTCACCAACACACCAATCGTCGACTAGTTCACAAATTCAGTCCATGAAATAGCCTCAGTACTGCTGCTATTGCTGTTTCTTTTCTATGACCGCACGTGTTAATCAAGAGTCTTAAACTCATGCCAACGTCAATCTCATCATTCAAGCTATTGTTGGCAGTTGTTGTCGTTGATGTTGTTATTATTTGTTGTCCAGAAATCTGAAGGGCGATGCAGCCTTAACAATAAACGATACACACGTCACACGTTGCCATGCCTTATTTAGCATTTATTACTACGCAATGGAGCTTAAATAAACAAACACGTATTATTTCATGGTGTTTTCTTTTTGTATTTATTTCTTTTTTTTTTTTTTAATATCCGAGATGTACCCTTGGCATCTGACGTCTATTCCTTCAGACAGAGGCTGTAGAAATGTCAAAGACCAGTCTCCGCAGAGAGGAAAATATGGATCGCCGATATTGAGGTGAGCCCGAAAGGTCAGAAAAAAAAGAAGATATAAATATTGTCATTATTTTTATTGGTTTGCTGGCATTTTTTGCTGACTGTGACAGTATTATATTCCTTCACATTTCTCACTCTCTTTTCACTTTTTTTTTTTTTTTTTTGAAAAAAGTGTAAGTAGATTGGTTTTCATTTTCTTCTTCTTCTTCTTCTTCTTTCTTCTTCTTCTTCTTCTTCTATCACATCATCATCATCATCATCATCTTCATCCTCACTTCATCTTCTCTTTTTCTTTTTCTTTTGACGAGTGGGATGTAAGAGGTTTGAGGGGGGGGGGGGGGTTCATTAGATATCTTTAGAAAAGAATTAAGACTGTTGTGTGATGTTTTAGCCAAGCAACAACGACGGCGGCGACGACAAACAACCGCAACAAAAATAACAACGACACACATCTTAAATAAATGGCGAGCGACCCGCCCAGAAG
>JADBJO010007998.1:45828-50828 GCA_016801955.1 Conus betulinus
GTGAGGTGACTGCACATCAGACATGAAGGATGAATAGTGAGGTGACTGCACAGTAGAAAGAACTCGTGGAGAGCGTGGCAGCAGAGAGTCTTCAGAAGAGAAGCCCCCTTCAAGCAAGTGTTGAGGCCCTTATCTCCTGACACTCTAGGGGGGTTGGGCCACACCCGGTTCATGACTCCGGATGTCCCTCTGCTGCCCCCTTTTTTTTTTCCCCCATCTCGGGACGAGCCATGGCTGGGATTCGAAACCCATGCCCTTCTGGACATGCTCATTTTCCACTTAATGAATCGCGCACTAACCACTGAGCCACTGGGACACCTGAATTTGTAGGAAATTTAAGCCTTATGAAGTTCACTTTTGTCCTCCTGACCAGATCCAGCTTGAACACCTCTCTGCTGCTTCTGCCATTGCTTTCAGGGCTCTGGTTTTTTTCCCTCCCTGCAACTGAGAGCTGTTTCATGAGGCTGTATGCAGACGTTCCTACAAACCCCCTAGCTCCAATTTCTGCAGTGAGGACTTTGACCTGATAGCCTTCTCTCCTCAGGCTGTTTGCCAGATCAGCATACTTTTCAGTCTTGTAGATTTGAGCTGCCT
This sequence comes from Conus betulinus, assembly GCA_016801955.1. Lineage (NCBI taxonomy): Eukaryota > Metazoa > Mollusca > Gastropoda > Neogastropoda > Conidae > Conus > Conus betulinus. The sequence continues at coordinate 46,423 of JADBJO010007998.1, forward strand.
CCATTCTGTTCTCATATGGCACCGTGAGCTCGATCATGATCAGCTGCTTGGTTGACTGAGAGTGGACTACTATGTCTGGTCTCATGCCACTCTTGCTGATGATCTCTGGGTGACTCTTCCATTCTGGGAGGTCTGCAGTGCACTCCCAGTCATCTGCCCCGTCCAGCAGACTCTGCCTGCATGTTCCGAGTGGCACTGTTGTTCTTGGCCATGATTCGCTGCCTCCTGCCGTGAAGAATGTTGCGGGTGCTTTTGGAGTCCTGATTTTCCCTTTTTGTGGTGTTGGTACTAGCCCAGACTACTTGTACAATCTCTTTGAGCACTTGGTTGTGCCTCCATGTGTACCTTCCTTGAGCCAGGGCTACTTTACATGAGCTTAGGACATGCTCCACTGTTTGTTTTCCATGGCAGAGGGGGCATGAAGGATCGTCTGTTTTTTCCCCACTTCACCAGGTTTGCATTTGAGGGCAGAAGGTCATATGCAGATCTGAGAATGAAGCTGATCCTGAGAGGGGCCATGTGCCAAATGTCATTCCAAGTGAGACTTCTTTGGAGTGCATTCTCCCACGTTGTCCATTGCCCTTGCTGGCTCTGCTGGGCTTTTTTTTGGAGTCTTTTTTGGTCTTCTTCTTTTCTCATCTCCTGAATCATCATGTCTCTTTTGGCTTTTCCTTTGGCCTTTGACCACCATTCAGTTTTGGTCACCCCAGTCCTTGTCTGTTGGTCTGTGTGTGTCCTGTTATTTCTCTGATCTTGAGACTTTCTTTTTGCAGAATCCATCGCCTCTTGAACTTTCCATTTTCTGCCTGTCTTCAGCTGGGGCTTGATTGCTTCTACCACCTTGTCTCCTGAGTCCTCCAGCATGCTTTGAAGTCTGATCTTCCCTGCTTTGTATTCCTCCAGGATGGATTTCAGTGGTAGTTTCAGCTTTGCTTGGCGACAGTACAGCGCTATGTCAGTCAGACAGGGTGGGACACCAAGCCATTTTCCTTGTGAACTTGTTGATTTTGGATTCCATTGCCTCCACTATGCTGGTGCAGATGTCGTATATCATCAGAGGCCATAGGAGCTTTGGTATCAGCATGAACTGCAGACACCAGACCTTGTATTTGCCAGGGAGCCCACACTGGTCAATGGTCTCCAAGTCTTCTTCCGACATCTGTTTGGTTTCTTTTTGCTCTTTTGTGTGTCTTTCAGCGTATCATCATACCATCTTCCAGGCTCTTGACTGGCTCTTCTGTAAACTGTTGGAATGGCCTGGTTGGCAACACTGAAGACCACAGATTCGGCCACTTTTTCCTTTCCTCAGTGAGAGACTCCGTGATTTCTTTGGCTTGAACTTCATTCTGGATGAGGCAACTATGTCATCCAGCCTCTCCAGCACATGATGTGTGTCTCGTCTTCTCTGGATGAAATCACTGTAGTGTCATCCATGAAGGCCCTTATGAGGGGGCATCTTGTATCCATCACCGAGGTCTGTTTGTCATGCGTTGCTTGTTGCTGCTTTCAAGATGACTTCCATTGCCAACACGAACAGTATTGGGGAAATTGCACAGCCCATTGCAATGCCCCACTTCCAAGTTGATCCAATCTGTTTGTGTACTTCTTGGTAGAGAAGCGCATTGAGAAGCCATTGAAGTACTTCTTGAGCATGTCGCGGATGTTCTTTGGCACATGGTACATCTCAAGAGCCAACTGTATCATCTCATGGGGTACAGATCCATATGCGCTTGCCAGATCAAGCCACACTACGTCCAGGTCTCTCTTTTCTGTTTTGCTCTTTGGATTGCGTCCCAGATCATTGTGGCGTGTTCTACACAGCCAGCCAGCCACGCCTGGGATGCCACCTTTCTGGACTGACACATCCAAGTACTTGTTTTCCGTGAGGTACTTGGTCAGCCTTGCTGCCGTGACAAAGAAGAAGATTTTTCCCTTCGACGTTCAGTAGTGATATTGGCCTGAACTGGCTGATGTCACTTGAGTGTTGCTCTTTGGGGATGTACACACCATCTGCCGTCATCCACTGGCCGCTGATCTTCTGGTTTCTCCAAGCTGATCGCAGCAGCCTGTGTGGAGCCACTCCAGCACCTTGGGACATTTCTTGTACAGATGGTGAGGTATTTCCGTTTGGCCCTGGTGATGATTTGGCTCTGGCTTTGTCGATCACCTTCTTGATTTCCGCCAACGTTGGAGTCTTGTCATTGAATTGCTTCTCAGGGTTGGTTGGCCACACCAGGCCTTGAATGTCGAGTGGTGCTTTACTCTGTGAGTCAGAGTATGTTTTCCTCAGATGCTGCTCAGAAACTTCTTGTCCACACTTAGGGTCCCAGATTTTGGCTGCTCAAACAGAGTTCTGGCAAACTGGAAGGGGTCTCTGAAGAAGCGCTCTTGTGTCTTCTTCTTTTTGCTCTTCCTCTTCCTGGCACATTCCGCTTTGCTGGGGGGCGCTGTGTTTTACTTTCAGGTCTTCCCAGAGTTTTTCCAAGCCTCGTTTTTCAGCTGGCAGTGCGGTCTTCATTTGCTTCTTGAAGTTTTTTCTTTGGACCCTGATCTTGTCCATCTCTTCTTGGCGTCTGGATTTCTTTGTGGAGGCGTTTTCTCTGCACATCAGACATGAACATGAACAGTGAGGTGACTGCACATCAGACATGAAGGATGAACAGTGAGGTGACTGCACATCACACATGAAGGAATACTTATATAGCGCCTATTCTCGGCTAGAGACCAAGCTCTAAGCGCTTTACAATCCACGCTCATTTATACAACGGGCTGCCTACCTGGGTAGTACCGACTGAAGAGCTGCCAGCTGGCGCTTCATTCAGTCGTTTCCCGTGTCATCCAGTCAATATCGTTCAATATCGTTCACTCATTTTCCTTACTTCTTCCATTCTTTCAATCTCTCACGCAGGGTGCATGCTGTGTGTAACGTGTCATCCATACCAAGGGCCCAAACTGGCCTTCTCTTCCGAAAGTTGGTGATGGGATTTCACGTGTGTGCAAGATGTTATGCGTGCGTTCACACACGGAAACCTCGGTTTACAGTCTCATTCGAAGGACTGTATGAAGATGAACACTGAGGTGATTGCAGGCGAAAACCGAAAACAATTTTAGAAGAAATATTTTTTATATGTAATTACTAGCCAACCGTCAAGAAAACGTAGACAAACGAATCACAAGACAAACAAGACGCGTTTCGACCTCCTAGGTCTTATTCTGGCGAGACACAAAACACCCAGGACAACGAAAATAAACGAGCATTCACAGTAAGTGAAGAAGACCTAAGGGGTCGAAACGTGTCGTGTTTTTGTGTTTTGTGATTCGTTTGTCTACGCTTTCTTGGCGGTTCGTTATTAATCACATTGAAAATTTGTTTAGATTTCCGCCTGCAAACGCCTAACTTTTGCAACTGGAAGAGAAATGATGATCATTCTGCCAGACAAAAGGGACCACACACACACACACACACAAAATTTACGAGACAAATTTGTCTGTTTGTCAATTTTGTCCGGTGGAGTAATCACAATTGCTCTTCTAAATATGAACGCTGTAGAAAAGTCGAAGAGAAACACGTGACAAAGAGTGAAAAGTTTGTCTTCAATTCTGGAACGGATTGGGAGCCAAAGAAAAGACTGAAGGAAGAGAGTCACATGCTCGCGCTTTTTTTTTCCTTCTAACTTTGTGGACAAGCATTGCAGCGAAGTTTTGTGCCCTTTGAAGTCTAAAAAGGAAGTATTTCGGACAGCTAGCAGAAAGAAAATTATAACAAACCAGTCTTGACAGAACTACAGAAACTGAAATCAGCTTAATAAATCTGTAGTGATTCTGCTCCTGGTCTCAATAACGTCCATTACCAACATCTGAAACATTTCCAAGAACGCTGTCTCCAGACTCTTTTAAAAGTCTACAATCATATCTAGACTACAGGGTACCTTCCACTCTCCTGGTGGGAAGTCCTCATAATTCCAATTTCAAACATAGGAAAATACTTGAGCAACCATTCTAATTATCGCCCAATAGCTCTGAGCACCTGCCTTTGATATGAAAGAAAAAGATGGTTGTTAACTCTCGTCTGATGAGAAAGATGGAAACCGATGGCCTTTTGGTCAATGAACAGTGCGCTGTCTGCAAGTAAAATGCTATAGTTGACAATTTAGTCCGCCATTAAACCACTACCAACGTCTTCATTAACAAACAATATGTGGTAGAGAAGGCTTACACCACCACTTGAAAATCTGGTATTCTGGATCTTCATAATCTGAGTTTTAAAAGCCAGCTCCTTGTTTTTAAACAACAACAACATCAACAACACTTTCTAGCTGATCGGCAGTGTCAAGAGTGCCTCAGGGAAGCGTCCTCTCTCCTCTTCTCTTCAGCATGAAAGTTAAATGAGGCAGTCAACTATGTTG
>JADBJO010007998.1:55828-68328 GCA_016801955.1 Conus betulinus
TCTCTCTCTCTCTCTCTCTCTCTCTCTGTGTGTGTGTGTGTGTGTGTGTGTGTGTGTGTGTGTGTGTGTGTGTGTCCTGCATTCTTTCCCGTATGACTACTGTCTCTTTTGCATAGCGATCAACTGAAACTCCTCTCCCCTACCCCACCCCAGCCCGTTCCCTACCTCCAACCCACAATGCCTATAACCGCTTCCATCATAAATTCCCTCCTATAACGAATAAAGGACACTACAGCCACTGTCTCCGTGACACGAGTGTAGCAGTAGCAGCTGTACATTTTTCTTTCTCCTCTCTTCAGAGCAAATGATGTCTCTCCAGTGTCGAGCGTTGGTTTGTTCTGTTTAATTAATAAAGAGCTGGGCTCTGTATTCCCACAAGCGAGAGACGTCGAGGGGACCTGACTCTCTAACTTAAGTCTAGGATATAAGCCACGAGAAAAGTGTGTATTGATTGGCTGATCGCCGACGCAGCAGATGAAAGCCCTCACTGGGAAATATAGCTGATAGATAGCAACCCCGAGAAAACAGGCAGCTGAGCAGAGGCAGCAGAGCAGAAGCCGCAGCAGCCCTGGCCGGCTGTTTGCTTGCTTGGTTGGTTGGTTGGCTACTGTCGATCAATGGCTGTCCATTGGCACGACTGTCACGTGCCCCGGCTCGGCCGGCTACGCCACACACAACCCGGATGACTCAGACGATCAGGAATGTGTTTGTCAGCTGGCCATTTGCACGTGGAACCCGTTCGTCCCTGTGATCTCTCTCTCTCTCTCTCTCTCTCTCTCTCTCTCTCTCTCTCTCTCTCTCATTAAATGCTCTCTCTCTCATATGCTCTCTTCTCTCTCTCTCTCTCTCTCTCTCTCTCTCTCCCTCCCTCCTCTCTCTCTCTCTCTCTCTCTCTCTACATTCCTCTGCACTCTCTCTGTCTCTTCTCTCCCTCTGTTCCTTCCATGCTCTCCTCTCTCTCTCCTCTCTCTCTCTCTCTCTCTCTCTCTCTCTCTCTCCTCTCTCTCTCTCTCTCTCACTCTCTCTCTCACACACACACACACACACACACACACACACACACATCGTGCAGTGTCTTCTGGGCGGAATTTGTTCTCTATCTTTATCTCTCTAGTTTTTTGTTGTTTTGATTTGTTTCGTATGCTTACGTTTGTTGTTGCTATTGCTTTGTTTGTTGGATTCTTTGTTGTTGTTTTTTGCTGGCGTTTGTTGTTCCTATTGCTTTGTTTGTTGGATTTTTTTTTGGGGGGGGGGGGGGGGGGGGGGGGGGGGGGGGGGGGGGGGGGGGTTGCTGGCGTTTGTTGTTGCCATCGTCTTGTTTGTTGGATTCTTTGCATTTTGCTTTGCGTAAATTGTGGATAGGCAGGTGGTTTAAGGGAAAAAAAATCTCTCTCTCTCTCTCTCTCTCTCTCTCTCTCTCTCTCTCTCTCTCTCTCTCTCTGTGCGCAATGATCTTTTTTAACAAATATTGACCAATCACAGTATGTTTCTGTCGATAGTGCAGTGGGCTGGGTGGGGGATGGTGAGAGAAAAGAAAATAGTGCAGTAGTTTAAAAAAAAACAAGAAAAAGATTTCCGTTGGCATCTCTATCGCAGAAAAAGACGATACTTAATTGCTCCGAAGACTAAAGTGATTAGAAACGCAAAGCGGCTGACTCAGCGTCTGAGTCGTTTAAGATTTCTTCGCTTGCTTCGAAGATAAGGGTCACATTATAAGCAGGAAAATAACGTTGTGTCAGAAATCTCTCTCTCGTCTCTCTCTCTCTCTCTCTCTCTCTCTCTCTCTCTCTCTCTCAAGTCTCTCTCTCTCTCTTCTCTAAGGAGCAATGGCCTTCTGATAAATAAAATATCCGTAACCCCCCTCCCCACCTCTCTCTCTCTCTCTCTCTCTGAATGTGTGTACATTTGTACACGAATTGTCTCCCTCCTTTAGAGTAGCTATTTGTAATGTTGAGATGGCATGTTACAACCATTCATATAGGAAACTTGAAAAAAAAAAAAAATGAAAAAAAAAGAGACGGTCCAAGCAGAGTTGATATTAACTTTCTTTTTCATAGCAAACCCCACTACCGGAAAGTTACAGCATCTTTTGATGAAAGTGTCGTAGGTTTGAACCCTTTTTAGAAACAGAACTAGAGATTTGAGAGACAGACAGACAGACAGATAGACAGACTGCATATGAGTAAATAAGAATATAGGTTTCTGGATTCAACATTAGGAAAGTAGTTAGACTCAGAATCAAAAACTTACTTGGAGAATATTTCGACAGGGTCGCCCGGTCTTCTTCAGCTCACTGTTGCTGTTGTGGCAGCGAGGCCTGGTGGGGCGACTGTTGTGTGTAAGTTTTTGATTCTGAGTCGAACTACTTTTCTAATGCGTATGAGTAGACTGCAACAGCAAGATTTGTGTCGACTCTAGCTTTTTCTTGTTCTTTATTTCTCAAGTTGTTTTTTTTTTTTTAGCTGCAAGCCGAAGCAAACAGAAGCTGACCAAAATAGCACCTAGCTTTTTAGGAATGTTTGGGAAACTCAGAGGTAAAGTACTGAGGTCACAGTATGAGGTTCCAAGTTCGAATCCCTGCACTATCCTGCTGTACCTGTCACCAGGGCTCGGGGGTTCGTTTTGCTTTGGCCAGTTGACGACACAGGCCCATTTCAGTGCTGTCGATTACCACGGACAGAGAGAGAGAGAGAGAGAGAGAGAGTCTCCCATGTCTAGTGAGGAAGGAGAGCGGTGGGAGGAATGGGGGAGGGTGGGGTGGGCGGAAGGGGATTAGAACTCGTACTCACACAGTATATACAATTTATATAAGATGAATTTGAATATACAAGTTGATTTTTTTATGTAACTAATGAATTAAAATGTTGTTCCTTAATTAAGGCGGGATCAAACCGAACAAAGCTCGGTGCACCGTCCACGCAGTCTGTTTTGTTTCTGGCAAAACCTTCACAATTGAAATTATTTTGAATGCTACAGAAAACACAAAACAAGAGTGTCAGTTTGCCTATTTGACTCACACGTAATGACCACATCCAAAAGCAGGGTGAAAGGCCTAGGTTGGTTAGGGGGAAGAGAGAAGTATGAAGAATCGATTCTTACAACAACATCACTTGACGACGAGCACGAGAAAACGTAGAAGGCAGCAGCAAGCACTAACACTAGCAAACGACTTCGCAAGATCTCCCCTTCTGAGTATGTGTTGTACAATTCGTCTGTCGGTGCCCTATGGCGCTAACTCCCAACCGTTCCCTTTGACTCGAGTCTCCCTCCACCCTCCTGTCTCATCTCCCTCCTTTTTCCCACTGCCGGTCCCTTCCCCATCTCCCCCCCCCCCATTCCCCTTTCCTGGAGTCTCTCTCTGCTCAGTAACAGCAGTCTAAAATACCCTGACCTTGATCACAGCGCTATCTCTGCTAATTACGCAATATCCATACACGTGCGCTTCCCAGGTGAAAAGTTCATCCAGATATCTGTTGTTATCGGTTTGCACGTAATTTCGGCTCATCAGCCGGTCCCCTACGTATTCAAACTGTGCATCATCAGCCTGACGTCATATCTGGACTGAATATGCCAGACGCTTTATTCGCTTTATTGTGTGCATATGGCCAAGCTTAATTCTGTATTAGAGTGATACATTTATTCATATCTCGGCCTTCGCCTGGTAGAAACGGCTTCAAACGGTCTGATGCTGACGGAATGTAATTGCAAATTTCTTACAGTTTTTTGCATATAATATCGTTTTACATGTCTTTTCTAAATGCACAAAGCAATAATTGCCTAAACCAATAATTGTACAATAACTCTCTACTTAAATCTTTTCATCTTAGTCATTAATTCCATCAGCCATCAGCTGTAAATCCTGCGCAGTGTGGTGGTCTCTAAACTTTACAGGCGGGGGGTTGAAGCGTATATGGACTGGTCCGCACACTGTGACACATATTTGATGACACTGAAACTGTTCATAAATTATGATTTCTCGCAAAATGATAGTTTCTGACATTTTAAAAAAATAATGCTTATTTTAATAGCAGATTTATGACCGTTACAATTCGGTGGCATCTGTATATATATGGGATGGCTGGAAAGGTTTTGATCATTCTGCCAAGTTTGTTTTGGCCCAGTGCTTACACTTGATGAAAATATTAATACCAATGTTAAAGTTCATCAAACAAACACACGCACACGCACAGCAGAGAGAGAGAGAGAGAGAGAGAGAGAGAGAGAGAGGATGAGAGAGACGAGAGAGGAGTGAGAGAGAGAGAGAGAGAGAGAGAGAGAGTGGGGAGAGAGAGAGAGAAAATGACAATGACCAATGACAATGACAATGACAATGTTTTAACGTTAGGCCTCCAGCCTGTAAACATAGGTACACGCTAAAACAATGTAGTGGCGATCCAAAACAGACGGATGATAGGAATCAACTTAAATTTGTAGCAATAATATGTTCTTCCCTGTGGCCTCAGCGCATAAAAAAATACACATAAATACATCACAGACACAGACAGACAGACAGAGAGAGAGAGAGAGAGAGAGAGAGAGAGAGAGGAGAGAGAGAGAGAGAGAGAGAGAGAGAGAGAGAGTGACCTGTTACACACGCGAGTCACAAAAGCTGTACTGGCAAACAGCACAGCAGAATGGGACAGCTCGTGCTACACTCTCTCTGCCACGTCACCAGATGACGACAACAATACATTCGCACATTAGAACTGCAACAAGAGATTGAAACGTGCAGAGTCGTTTTTATATTATTTTTTTTAAAGTGAGTAATAGGCCCAAAATGCATAAACTTGTGGATACACTAAAGAAGGAGAAAAAAGAATGAAGGCTAGAAATGAGGGGAAAAAAATAGAGGATGAAAGAGAGGAAGAATGAATGAATGATGATGAATGAATGAATAGAAAGCAGAGTGTAAAGACTGACAGACAAAGAGGGGAAAAAAATCATATCAGCACATAATTTCTAGAAAGGATACAATCCATATTGTAAGACGCCAACAGCTTCCCCCCCCCCCCCCCCCCCCCCCCTTCCGACTCCCCCAAAATCTCCCCGCCCCTCCCCTCCCCACCCCCATCCACCCATCCCCTCCACCCCATCCCCCTCTCCTTGGCATCGCCACGAGGTGAAGGAGAAAGTGAGAAGAAGTTCTGGAACCAGTGGAGGTGAATGGGACTCAGCTGCAGAAAAAAAAAAAATGGACAAAAGTAAACGAAAAGAAAAAAGAAGGAAGAGATAAATGAATAAATCATCAGGCGGAATAAAAGATAGCCACAGGAAGAAAAAAAAGAAAAGAGAGAGATAATAGAAGCACTGGATTTCCAGGAAACGTGGACAGAATGTGTTTCGAGAAAACCCTCATCCCACCTACTCCACCCCCTAGCCCCACCCCCCCCCCTACCCCCCACCCTCACCCCCCCCCCCCCCACCCCCCCTCCCCCAGCCTCTTCAAGTGATGAAGATTCACGTATATATATTTTTCTAAAAAGAAAGACAGGTGAACGTGCCCACAAAGGCAGAATAATAAGGAATGAGAGTTAAAATAAAAGAAAGAAGAAAGGAAAGGAAGGAAGAAAGAAGAAGGAAAGAAAGGAAGAAAGAAAGAAAGAAGGAAGGAAGGAAGAAAGAAGGAAGAAGGAAGAAAGAGAGAGAGAAAGAAAGAAATAAAGAAAGAAAGAAAAGAAAGGAAAGAAAGGCGGGAAAGAAGAAAGAAAGAAAGGAAGGAACGAAAGAAAGGACGAAAGGAAGAAAGGAAGGAAGGAAGAAAGGAAGGAAGAAAGAAAAGAAAGGAAGAAAAAAAGAAAGGAAGAAAAAGGAAGGAAGAAATAAAGGAAGGAAGGAAGGAAGGAAAGGAAGGAAGAAAAAACAAAGGAATGAAGGAAGGAAGAAAGGAAAGAAAGAAGAAAGAAAAGGAAGGAAGGAAGAAAGGAAGGAAGACAGAAAGAAGAAAGGAAGAAAGAAAGGAAGGAAGGAAGGAAGGAAGGAAGAAAAAAACAAAGGAAGGAAGGAAGAAGAAGGAAGAAAGGAGGAAGAAAGGAAGAAAAGAAAGAAGGAAGGAAAGAAGGAAGGAAGGAAAGAAAAAAAAGAAAAAAAAAAAAAACAGAACAGAAAAGTTACTGTCAAAGAGAGTGGGAAAAAAAAGGATGAAAAATACATCACACAGTTTTCGAAAGATGGAAACGCAGTTTAGATTGAAAGACCCCCCATCCCCCGGAATCCCCACGGGAGAGAGAAAAAGAGATCCACGTTTGTATTCAGATGCTTCATATACAAATTTATCTCTTTAATTGTGTTCTCTTCGCTTGTTCGGTCTCCCTCACTTCTTGGGACAACATTCTGTGGACTTGTAAAACTTATAAGAAAAAAAAAAAAAAAAAAAAAAAAAGAAGAAATAAATGAAATGAAATAAAATAACTTAGGGTAAAATCTGAGTGAGAAGGACTTTCATACAGGCTACACCGACAGGAGGAAACAGCCAGCTTTCCTCGTTGTGATCCGGAAGGCGAAACTGAGAGGACTGGCACGTTTCCTCCCCCCCCCCCCCCCCCCCCCCCCCTCCTCCTCCACCTCCACCTCCATCCCTCTCCAATCTGCTATGTGGCATGGGACAATCATCTATCCCTTATCTACTGGCAAAAAAAAAGAAAAAAAAGAAAGAAAAGAAAAAAAAGTGTGCGCAAACTCTCTCTCTCTCTCTCTCTCTCTCTCTCTCTCTCTCTCTCTCTCTCTCTCTCTCTCTCTCTCTCTCTCTCTCTCTCTCCAAAGCTCCAAATCACCGCCATTATAAATCGGAAATGTATTTAGGAACCCATCTTCTACATACGATTGGTAAGACGACTTTGTACAAATAATGGATCGGATCTGTCACAGACCAAATGTTCTATTGTTAGGAGACTTTAATATTGATCTGTTATAACAACAATTAGCCCGGATAAACACGCTGTCACCTCATGCACTCCATCAGTTTGTACAAACCCCAACGAGAATAACTAAAACAACTGCCAACTCTTATTGGTCATATATCACACAAACACAAATCTGCAATATTAGATGTTTCAGTGGTACATTCTGGTATTAGTGACCATTGTCCAGTCTTCTACACGTGGTCCTTCAGGCTCCCAAAACCACCACCCAAAGGTCACACGACCATCCAATACCACTCTTTCAAAAAGTTTAATGAAACGGCACACGTCTGTGACTTAAGCATTTCCCCCATTTCACTTAACTCATAATTACTCAGACGTCAATGGTGCGCTATCTTTCTCGTACCAGATATTCCTCACCGTCATAAATAAACACGCACCGTTACATCAAAAGAGAGTTAAGCATCCCTAGATAAATCCGTGGTTAACACCAGAATTGCTGCAAGAAATGGTTCTACGTTACCAACTCAAGGCAGCAAATTTATTTGATGAAGACAAAGAGCAGAGAAACTTTGTTTCAAATGAAGTTTTTAAAAAAGCCAAAAGAGAGTACTTAATTCAAATGATTACGGATGCAAAAACTACAGCGCTCATCTGGAGGGCAATAAATACTATTGTACGCAGTAAGCGTATAGACTCACAAAATTCAACAAACATCACTCCGGACATTCTTAACACACACTTTCTGTCATTATCAGACATCCTTACTCAAGCTTCACCGGCGATACGGGTATCTAATGAATATGCATGTCGGACTTCCCTAATATCATTTCGCAAACAAAGACTTGGGCTGTCAATGGACGCACGTGGTGGCGCCCTCTGGAAGAAGAGCTCACTTACGCCGGCTCCGTGAATAAGCAATTATTGCCTGTCCTGCGTGTGTTGGATCAGAACAGGCACCTCTGAACACCACCGAAGTGACTCGGCAGCAGTGCGGTGTCTCCTCTGGTGGGTTGCCTCATGACGACTTGACACTGACTGCTCCCTGTGGATTGCTGGTGCCGGGGCTGCGGCGGGCGGCGGGGCTGTGGCTGTGGCTGTGGCTGTGGACGGAAGGTCAGGATGAGCGGCGTGGGTGCACGGCCACGGAGACAGCGCAGAAAACTGGGCAGAAAAAGAAAGAAAGAGGGACTCGGAATCAGTAACTCACCCCGTATTCCCCCTCATGCTGTGCATGAAGTAGGAATGCACATAGCGCAGTTCAAGAATAAAAAGTCCATCGGTCTTGATAACACACCCGCATTTCTAATCAAACTCGCTGTGCCTTATATTGTTGAGGCTGTTACATACATATGTGATCTATCCATTGAAACTAGTGTCTTCCCTCAAGCGTTCAAATACCCCCACCCCCTCTTTCTAGAATCAAATGATTGATCAGATTCGAAATAATTTCAGACCTATATCTTGCATAACTTTGTTCAGATATCAAACATTTGTTGGCGACCACACACACACACACACACACACACACACACACACACACACACACACACACACACATTCATTCATTCATTCATTCATTCATTTTGACTGTCTCTCTCTGTTTCCAGCCTCAATATCTCTGTCTGTCTGTCTGCCCGTCTGTCTGTCCCGTCTGTCTGTCTGTCTGTCTGTCTCTCTCTCTCTCTCTCTCTCTCTCTCTCTCTCAAATGTCTGGGTGTGCCTAGTCTGAAATGCTGTGTATTGTTCATCAAAGTACTGATTGTGATAGTTGTTAGATGTTTCATTTGTTCTCAGTGGACTGTAAGCTTATATTTTTTGGATTTCTACGTATAGATTGCTTCGTGTTTTTTTTTTCTTTTTTTAATTATTATTCATTATTGTTATTGATATTCATTGTTTTTGTGAGGGCAAGATGAAAAAAAAAGCTGTAAAGCTTATTCTTTAACCCTCAATAAAGATAATTTTGACTTAACTCAGGCACACTTACGTACGCACAAACGCGCGCACGCAAGCACGCCCCCCCCCCCCCCCCCTCCCTCCCCCCCCCCCCACACACACACACACACACACTAGTATAAGTATATACACACGCGTGCGCGCGCATGCACACACACACACACACACACACACACACACACACACACACACTCCAATTTTCACCAATGCGCATACATTTAACGGATTATCTAGTTCCATAGTCCAGCCCAGACAGCCAACAGAACGTCACTGTCCGCGTGATCCTCGCATGGTGCTGACTTGCAGAGTTCAACAGTAATCCGGCGGGGAGCATGTCGAAATGTCGTGTCTTGATGTCACCGTATACTTATGTCACCGTGTCTGTATGTCATCAGGTGCATATGTCACCATCTTTATATTATGTTTTTGAATGAAATCTGAGGTAGAGCGTATTGTGAATGTTATGAGCAGCGTTTGTTTGCGCCTTGTACTTCTTCGTTTGTTTGTTTGTTTTGCTTTTTTTGTTGTTTGTTTGTTTGTTTGTTTGTTTGTTTCTTCGTGTTTATTTTGCATTTCTGGCTCCTAAGGAATGCCATCTTGCTCACTGAATCCGCCCTCTCCCCTAATTTTGAATATTAATACATCTTAGTATAGTAATCAGATTGGTTTCATTGAAATGCATGTAGTATTTCTTCTGAAAGAATTCCGTTCGTACCCCTCCTACCAAACAAGAGATCGTTCCATCTAATGGAAAATGTACCTTTTCTGGCATCGTTCAGTATTCAAAAAAAAAAAAAAAGTCTGCAATCAAAATGATTTTATGTTCAACGGAAAGGAGCTCTTGCGCGAGAAGAGGGATATAAAAAAGGAAATACTGCCTTTGAAATAATACTTTAAATTTCCCAAGTTCATGATAGAAAAAAAAGGAAATCCTAGATACACCACTGATGCAGATCAGCACCAGAATTTGATGGGCTCGTCCTTTAGATACATTCCGTCCTTCTGGCAATGTAAAAAAGTAAATAAATAAACAAACAAACAACAACAACAAAAAAAAAAAAAAAGAAAATCCTGGATACGTCTTTGATAAAGATCCGCCCCAGGATTTGATGAGGTCGTTCTTTGATCAAATGCCATCTCTCCACCAAGTCTCTTTCAGATCGGTTGTGCAGATTTTGCGTCATCTTGCAGACAGACGGACACACAGACAGGGAGCGGCAAAGGGAGTCAGGGAGAAAAAGAGAGTGCCTCAGTTTTCGATTCAGCATTATATCGTTGATCTATGAGGGATACTCTGTAGGTAGCTTGGGGTAACAACAGAGAGAGAGAGAGAGAGAGAGAGAGAGAGAGAGAGACAGACAGACAGACAGACAGACAGACAGAGAGGGAGAGAGAGAGATTTGTGTGCTCACTGCACATTAAACAGGAGAGAAGAGAGAGAGCGACGCAGAGGATTCAGCGAGACAAAGTCAACCCAGACGCAAATAACACTCATTTGTCATGATATGATTACAAGAGAGAAGAGAGAGAGATCAGAGAGAAAGAGAGACCGCAGAATAACAGGAGAGAGAGAGAGATGAGAGAGAAGAGAGAGAAGACAGAGAGACAGACAGACAGACAGTCAGACAGAGAGTTTTGTTTGCTTACTACACATTCAACAGCGACAATGCATCAGCCACAACATTAACCGTAAATAACACTCATTTGTCATGATGTGATTACAGGAGAGGAGAGAGAGAGAGAGAGAGAGAGAGAGAGAGAGAGAGAGAGAGAGAGAGAGAGAGAGAGGAGAGAGAGAGAGAGCAAAACGTTAAAAACGTTAAAATGTGAAAGGTATGATAACATGTTCAGCAGACCGTATTACCTCATCTAAAATAAATCCCATCTGGGTTCAGAGAGAGAGAGAGAGAGAGAGAGAGAGAGAGAGAGAGAGAGAGAGAGAGAGAGAGAGAGAGCAAAAAACGTTAAAATGTTTGCGTAATGTACGATAACATGTCCAGCACACCGTATTACCTCATCTAAAATCCAATCAGGTTCAGATGCTTCGCCCGTTTACACACTTCATGATGACTGCATTTCATCTGGGCAAAGATCTGCGTCGAGTAATGTCATCACAGTCGCTAGGCATATAGACACTGTAGTCTCATTAAGGTCAGTGTCTTCGATATTAGCATTGAATACATGTACAAAATGCCTAAACGATTCCTTTCCTGCTATAAAGGAGATAAGCGTGATTTAGTTCTGTTTTTCCTTATCTGCTAGAATTCCTGCGGGCATTTTAGAGAATTCAATTGTGAATCTGAACGGGTTCACTTATAACTTATCTGTAGTTTTTTTTTTTCTTTCTCCAAACGATTACTTAGTTTAAGGTCTTCATTTAATGTTGAAGTTTTTGATATATTTGATAACATCTTCCTTTTTGTGTCCTGAATACGGTTCTCCTTGTCTCCGCTTTCGAAGCCTGGCGTTCATCGTCAAACCATGAAGATATATGACGAATATTTGTTCCAACAAAACATCTCCTTATCCAACTGGCCACTTGAAGCAATGCTTTTGTGAAAACATCAGGTGATTTATCATTGTTGTTTTCTATTCTCCAACTGACAAATGCAGTTTATCAGTAAAAGAGTTGGACAAAATATTCTTCCCAAGGGGTATCCTCATAATCTTTGTTGTGAACACACTTTTCAAACTTTACAGCCCTTGCACTAGCATTGCTATCAGTGTCAACAGCAGACTGACAGCAAATCAGCGTGGCAGCACAGGCAAGTGGTCAGAATCAACCCTGTCATCCACTTTCAGCTTAGCAAACAATGGAGCAACAGAATGAGATATAACAATACAGTCGACAGCGCTGTTTCAATGGATAGGTATGTGAAAACCCCATGCTCATCTCCACCGGTACATTCATTCAAAATACCTAAATCGAGATACGCACTGATTCCAAGACACGTTTTCCCCAAATCGTTCAGTTTTTGCCTTGTGGCCGTCTGGATTTGACAAGAGCATTGAAACTGTCGACAAACAGGGTTTTCAGAAATCATTTTACAAACCAGACGGGATCTGGATCTGGATCTGGATGATTGCGTCGCGGGAGCCAATCAACGGCTATAAACACGACAGAAAACAGGAAGAGCACAAAAATAGTTTAAAAAGCCACCAGTTTTCATTTGGTTCAAGTCTCAGTGAGTAGCCACAACAGGTCTCTACAGGTACTCACCGGTTCTAGAACTGAAGTCATCAGATGAAGTCGCAGTTAACGAAATTTTTTCACGCAAATAGCTATACAATGTTCAAGTTCGTTAACATGACCGCGACCACCGCATTCATGATAGAGTTGTAGCGACGTATGGATTCTGGGCATACGGACGAGCTCAGCGGAAGTGCGCCTCTTTTGAGAAGTGTTCACTGATGGTCAGGTAACAGGCAGACGAACTCCGGCAGTACAACACATGGGCTCAAAGAAGACGGGTCTCTAACTTATAGTTAGTTAAGGATAAGATAATGTTGCTTATAGCCCAGCCGACCGCAAAGGGCCATATCAGGGCTGTAGTTAAGGAGCTATGTCTGCTGACAACGACACTAAAGACAGACCAGTGCCTCCAGTTTATAGGAGACAGTTTTGTCCTAGCACTGCAACAGAACAGCCGTAGACATTAACGACGGCGAAGACAGCTTTGACAA